>PVLC010042934.1:0-12745 GCA_004027655.1 Graphiurus murinus | reverse complement strand
TTTTTTTGCGGTACTGGGGATTGAACTCAGGGGCATTCTACCTCCGAGCTACACCCCCAGTCCTATTTTTTATTCTTTATTTTGAAACCGAGTCTCACTAAGTTGCAGAGTGCCTCACTAGGTAGCTGAGGCTGGCCGCGAACCCGGATCCTCCGGTCTCAGCCTCCCGAATGCTGGGATTACAAGCGTGCGCCACCACACCCGGCTATTTTTTTTATTCTTTATTTTTGAAACAGGGTCTCACCAGGTTTCGGAGTGCCTCACTAAGCAGCTGAGGCTGGCCAAGAACCTGGATCCTCCCGTCTCAGCCTTCCAAGTGCTGTGATTACAAGCGTGTGCCACCACGCCCGGCTCTATTTTTTATTCTTTATTTTGAAACAGGGTCTCACTAAGTTGCAGAGTGCCTCACTAGGTAGCTGAGGCTGGCCTCAAACCCAGATCCTCTGGTCTCAGCCTCCCAAGTACTGGGATTACAAGTGTGTGCCACCACACCTGGCTACTTGTTGATGTTTGTGTATAAGTTTTGTTCTTGTCATCATTTGTGTTGATTCTTGTATCCATGCCTGGCTACCTGGTGCATTTTATATTTTTACTAGTGGGTTATTAACTTACTCCTCTTATTTTTTATTTGGGACACTGAGAACACCCTGAATCTACAAGCCTACTCCTTACTAAACAATTCAGTTGAAGGGACTCTGCTGGGTTCCTAAATTGTGATCATTGGAAAGGTCATGAGTCTCTTGGTCTCTTGGAAAAGTCTATTAATCTTCATTTCTTGTACTATCTCTTTGTTCAGCTCTGTTTTCTTTCTTTTCTCACTTTTTGTTATGTTGTTGCTTTTTATCAGTCTGTTTATTTGAGAAAGGAAGGGATGGATTGTTACTAGCCATTCAGTATGAAAAAACAAGTTCGTGTAATTAAAAGGAAAAAAAAAATCCCACGGCTGTCATTAAGTAATCTCAACCATCCACCTTTGCTTTTTAAGATCCTATCTAAATGAATTACTAACAGGAACTTATAAAGAGATTTATAGAGACAGAGATAGAGGTAATCCCTTCTTGTTTGACAATAGGCCTCTTTTGCAGAAGCTGAAAACAATCATTAACAGCAGTTTGAATGTTGATGGACTTTACTGCGGGAAGCTACAAAGTGGCCTTTGAGGAAGGGTGTGTTTTGCAAAGTTAAGCTCTAAAACTGGTTTGCAACCTTTTCAGGGGATGAATTTTAAATAAATTACTCAGTTTACAGACGAACAGACCATCCTGCAATTTCAATTATTCAATAAATTAACTTTTTCTAAACAGATAACAGAGGTTTATTTGATGTTTGGAGCAGCTATTAAGTATACAATGCTTAGCATGCGTGTAGAGGGACAAGTGTCAGGGAGTTGATTTAGAAAGACACTGGCTGGAGCCAGGTGCAGTGGCACAGGCCGGGAGTCCCAGCTTCTTGGGAGACTGAGGCAGGAGGATTACAATTTTGAGGCCTGCCTGGAGAGATCCCATCTCAAAATAAAATAAGAAGGGCTTGGGATGTTGCTCAGTGGTATAGTGATTACATAGCATGTGTGAAAAAGGAGGGAAAAAGAAAAGAAGAGGGGAAGGAAGGAAGGAAGGGTGTATATTGTCTGCAGGAGAAATGTGAAGTCAAATATAAGATTGAGATGACTTTCTCTTGTTTTTAAGAAAAGGTAATAATATTTTCATAACACTTTAATCTTTATTTATTTATTTATTTATTTATTTATTTATTTTGCGGTACTGGGGATTGAACTCAGGGGCATTCTACCTCTGAGCTACACCCCCAGCCCTATTTTTTTTTTATTCTTTATTTTGAAACTGAGTCTCACTAAGTTGCGGAGTGCCTCACTAGGTAGCTGAGGCTGGCCTCGAACCCGGATCCTCTGGTCTCAGCCTCCCGAATGCTGGGATTACAAGCGTGCGCCACCACGCCCGGCTACACTTTAATATTTAGAGAGATTATTTTGGGTACTTAATAGACACACACACACACACATTTTTTGCGGTACTGGGGATTGAACCCAAGGGCATTCTACCTCCAAACTAACCCCCAGCCCTATTTTTTATTCTTTATTTTGAAACAGGGTCTCACTAAGTTGCAGAGGGCCTCACTAAGTAGCTGAGGCTGGCTGCGAACCTGCGATCCTCCTGTCTCAGCCTCCCAAGTACTGGGATTACAAGTGTGCGCCACCACGCCTGGTTTAGGAAACACTTACATAGAGCATCCTCCGTGTCAAATATAAATATAGAACTTTGTTCTAAAAGTTTTACATATATTAAACAACACACCCTAGCACAACACATGGAGGTTAATATTACTATTCATCCTATTATTATTACTATTATTCTTGTATTCGGTACTGGGGATTGAACCCAGGGGAATTTTACCTCTGAGCTACACCCCCAGTTCTATGTTATTTTTTATTTTTAAACAGGGTCTCACCAAATTGCTGAAGGTCTTACTAGGTTGCTGAAGTTGCCCTTGAATCTGTGAGCCTCCTGTCTCAACCTCCCAAGTACTGGGATTACAGGTGTTCACCACCATGCCTGGCTTCTATCTCCCTTTTAGAAAGCAGTAAACTTTATTTTTTGGAACAGTTTTAGGCTCACAGCAAAATTCCATAAAACGTGTGGATTTCCCATATACCTCTCCCCTTCCAAATACATACACCACCTCCCCATTGACATCTCCGACCAGGCACAGTACCTCTGCTGCAGTCCTTGAACCTACACTGCCACATTATTGTCACCCAAAGCCCAAGGTTGAGCCAGCGTCCCTCTTGGTGTTGTACATTCTATGGGTTTTGACAGGTGCGTGGTAACATGTATCCGCCATGGTAGCATCCTACAGAACAGTTCGCCGCCCTGGGAATACTCTGTGCTCTGCCTGCGCATGCCTCTGTCCCCTCAGCTCCTGGCAACAACTAGCCTCTTCACTGCCACTCTAGCTTTGACTTTTCTTGGATGTCATGTAATATGCAGTCTTTGCAGATTAGCATCTTTGCTTAGCAATAAGCATTTCCGTTTCCTCCAGGTCTGTGGGTGACTCCATAGCTTTTTTTTTTTTTTAATCAAGCACCAAATACTATTTCATCATCTGGATGTCTGGATGTACTATAGCTATCCACTCACTCACTAAAGGACATCTTGGTTACTTCTAAGTAACCAAGTTACTTCTATTATCGCTGCAATAAACAGCCATGTGCAGGTTTTTGCATGAACAGAAGTTTTCAATTCGTCGGGGGAAATTCCAAGGAGCACAACTGCTGGACGGAATGCTAAGAGTTTTTTCCTTTGGTTTTGGAAGGAAACTCCCCAGCAGCTGTTCCACTCTGCATTCCCACTGGGAGGGAGCGAGTGAAAGTTGACGGTGCTCCCTCGCTCATCAATCTTGGTGCCGTGGCTGTTTTGGAGTGTGGTCTATCAGGTGAGAAGCAGCCTCTCGTTTTGGTTTAGTCTACACTTAGATGCACGTGTTCTCCTTAGCTGCCACCCTCTCTCGTCATCAGGGAGGTGTCCCTTCGGGTCTTTTGCCCTCCTTCTGCCTTTCTGTGCCGGAGATGGAATCTAGGGCCCTGCGCATGCTAGGCAAGCGCTCTAGCGCTGAGCTACACCACCAGCCCTATTGTACTTTTTATTTTGAAACAGGGTCTAAGTTGTGGAAGGCCTCACTAAATTGCCAAGGCTGGCTGCGAACCTGCAATCCTCTTCAAGTACTGGGATTACAGGCGTGCACTACCACGCCTGGCTGCCCAGCTGCCTGGCTGCTTTTCTAATTGTTGAGTCTGAGGAGTTCTTTGTATATTTTGGATAACAACCCTTTATCAGATGTGTCTTTTGCAAACATTTTCTCCTAGTCTGTGGCTTCTCTTATCCTACTGACGCTGTCTTTATTTATTTTTATGGTACTATGGATTGAACCCAGGACTTTGCATGTGTTCTACCACTAAGCTAAATCCTCAGACCTTTTTATTTTATTTTTAATTTGGAGACAGGTTCTTGCTAAGTTATCCAAGATGGCTTTGAACTTGGAATCCTCCTGTCTCAACCTCCCAAGTAGCTGTGATTACAGGCATGTGCCACCACACCTGGCTGTAGAAGTTGGGGTTTTTTTGCAATACTGAGGATGGAACCCAGGGGCATTCTACCTCCAAGCTACACCCCCAGCCCTATTTTTTGCTCTTTAGTTTGAAATAGGGTCTCACTAAGTTGCAGAGGGCCTCACTAAGTAGCTGACGCTGGCTGCGAACCTGCCGATCCTCCTGTCTCAGCCTCCCAAGTACTGAGATTACAAGCGTGTGCCACAATGCCTGGCTACTTTTTATTATTTATTTATTTATTTATTTATTTCTGCGGTACTGGGGATTAAACCCAGGGCCACCTTTGAGCTATACCCCCAGCCCCATTTTATTTTTATTTTTATTTTGAAACAGAGTCTCTGTAATTTGCTGAGGCTAGCTTTGAACCTGCAATCCTCCTGTCTCAGTCTTACAAGTACTGGGATTACAGGTGTATATCACCATGCTGGCCCTTTTTTATTTTTTTTTATTTATAGATGAGGTCTCCATAAATTGCCCAGACTAACCTCCAACTTGTGATTCTCCTGCCCCAGTCTCCCAAGTAGCTGAGATTACAGGTGTGCTGACAAATTGCCGAACTGACAAATTGAACCTGCAATCCTGTCTCAGCCTTCCAAGTACTGGGATTATAGGCGTGCACAACCATGCCCAATAGCGCCATATATTTAATGTCAGATTGCACTGTTCATTGCTAGTATATAGGAAAGTGATTGATTTTTATATTTTAATCTTGTATCCTGCAACCTTTATATTATAATTGCTTATTAATTCCAGGAGGTTTTGGTCTATTCTTTTGAATGCTCTACAGAGATGATCTTGTCGTCTGTGAAGAGAGAATGTTATTTCTTCTTCCTTAATCTGTGTATTTTATTTCCTTTTCTTGCCTTACTGTGTTGCTTCTGACCTTAGTGGGAAAGCTTGAAGTTTCTCACTGTCAAGTATAATGTTAGTTGTAGGTTTTTGGGGGGTTGCTCTTCATCAAGTTGAAGATTTCCACTCAATTTCTAGTTTGCTGAAAGTTTTTAACCATGAATAGGTGCTAAATTTTGTTCCCTCTTTCTACACATTATAGATATGGTCATGTGATATTTTTCTTTTTTTGCATGTTGATGTGACGGATTATACTAATTGCTTTTATCTTCTTTTGGGGTTTTTGATAGTGAGGAATGAACCCAGGGGCATTCTGCTTCTAAACTACATCCTTGGTGCTTTTAATTTTTTTTTTTTTTTTTATCTTGAAACAGGGTTTTGCTAAATTCCTGAGGCTAGCCTTAAAACTGCGACCTCCTAGCCGGGCATGGTGGCCGCACGCTTGTAATCCCAGCATTTGGGAGGCTGAGACCCCGGAGGATCCGGGTTTGCGGCAAGCCTCAGCTACCTAGTGAGGCACTCCACAACTTAGTGAGACCTTGTTTCAAAATAAAGAATTAAAAAAAAAAAAGGGCTGGGGGGAATAGCTCGGAGGTAGAATGCCCCTGAGTTCAACCCCTAGTACCACACAAAAAAAACCCCCCCAAAACAAAAAAACTTCGACCTCCTGTCTCAACCTCCCAAGTACTGGGATCACAGGCATGCACCTTCATGCCTGGCTACTAATTGCTTTTAAATGTCAAAATAGCCTTGCATACCTGAGATAAATACTAAATGACTCTGGTATAAAATTCATTTTATACACTGTTTGATTCGAATTGCTAGAAGTTTGTTGAGGATTTTTTGTATCTAGGTGGATGAGAGACATTGGTCTGTAGTTTCTTTACAATGTCTGTCTGGTGTTAGTATTAGGGAGACGCTGGCCTTGTAGAGTAAGTTAGGAAGCATTCATTCTGCTTCTATCTTTTGGAAAAGACTGCAGAAAATTTGTCTAACTTTTCCTTTAAATGTTTAGTAGAATTTACCAGTGAATTCATCTGGGCCTGGTGCCCTCTGTTTTGGAAGATTATTAATTATTGATTCAATTGTTTAATATATGTTTATAGGCCTATTCAGATTGCTTATTTCTTCTTGCATGAGTTTTGGCAGACTTTGTCTTTTTGTCTAGGTTATTAAATCTGTGGGCAGAGTTGTTCCTAGTATTCTTTTATCATCCTTCAAATGCCACAGGATCTGTAGTGATGTCTATTTTTTTATTTATTTTTGGTGGTACTGGGGGTTGAACCCAGGGGCATTCTACCTCTTTTTTTTTTTGCGGTATTGGGGGGTTGAACTCAGGGGCATTCTACCTCCGAGCTATACCCCCAGCCCTATTTTTTTATTCTTTATTTTGAAACCGGATCTCACTAAGTTGCGGAGTGCCTAGGTGGCTGAGGCTGGCCGCGAACCTGGATCCTCCCGTCTCAGCCTCCCGAATGCTGGGATTACAAGTGTGCACCACCACGCCTGGCTTCTTCCAGCCCTTTTAACATTTAATTTTGAAACAGGGTCTCACTAAGTTGTGGAGGGCCTTACTTCGCTGAGGCTGGCCTCGAACCTGAGATCCTCCTGTCTCAGCCTCCCAAGTACTGGGATTACAAGTCTGTGTCA
Organism: Graphiurus murinus; assembly: GCA_004027655.1. Taxonomy (NCBI): domain Eukaryota; kingdom Metazoa; phylum Chordata; class Mammalia; order Rodentia; family Gliridae; genus Graphiurus; species Graphiurus murinus. The sequence continues at coordinate 6,126 of PVLC010042934.1, read as the reverse complement.
CCACACCCAGCCTGGCTTTTGCCTCTCGGTGCACCGTAAATCCTCGGGAAGTGGACAGGATGCACTGTGTAAGGGGGAGTATGACGGACAGGCCTTTAGCAGGTAGTGTGGGGGGGAGGGCGGAAGGCTGATCAGAGTTGGAATTTACACTTTGAGGAAACTCCTCCTCAGCAGCCACAGAGATAATGCAAAACAGGTTCTATCTGTTATCTTGCTGTGGCCCTTACCTGATAAGGACACGGTCAACCTTGACCAATCCTGCAAGCCCACACAAGCTTACCTGACCCCCTGACCCCACCCCTCACCTCTAGCTACTTAAGCAGCCCCTTCATTAATAAAAATTGAGGCTTGATCAGAATCCTGTCTTGCCTCCGATCTTCGCGCCCCTTGTTTGCCTCCTTCATTCCTTTAGGTTAAGCCGCCTCGGTCTCACGTGCTCAAACCCCGCTGGCCGGGGCAAGGTAGTATAAGGCAAATGGGGAGGGAGGCTTCTATGGTGCTGTGACTCAGTCCCCTGGGCTCTGAACTTTGTGTTTCTTCCCCAGTAGAGGCTTGAGAAGGACAGGCCTGGGTATCTCAGCTCTGATAAAAGCAGCCCAGCAGGCACAAGCTCTGGGGAAGTTTCTGCTGAGCACAGGCCTCGCTTGCTTCAAAATGCTTCCTTTTTCTTTTCGCTGGCTGGAAGCGCAGGGATTCCCTCTATTCACTGTGAGGACCTGCTAGAGCTCCTGGAGGCAACTTCACTAAGCAGGAGGCCTTCCTGGCCTGGGCGGTGTTAGCTCACAGAGTTGTCCACATGGAGCCCCAGGAATTCTTCAATTACAGTTTCTGCCTGTGGGTTTCTCTTCCAGTAACCTGTGATTTTCTGTATCTGTTTGTTTTCTTTTTTTGGGGGGGGGAGGGGTGTGATTTGCTCCGTGACTTCTCTGACAGATACAAGAACAGTTGTCCATTCTTTAGATTATTTAGACTTTTCCTTGTTATTAGAATGGAGCGACAAGTTCTGAGCTCCCTGTAGACTGGAAACTCCAAGTCCCCTCTCTTCACACAGAAGGAAGCAATTTATGTGTGTGTATGTGTCTGTGTGTGTGTGTGTGTGCGTGTGTGTGTAGACAGGACTGAAGTATATTGTTATAATATATAACTAACAGTCTCATTCAATCTCACAAAGGTACGTAGCAATTTATATGTGTGTGTGTGTGTGTGTGTGTGTGTGCACGCACACGCACACACCCAGCCCGCCCCAGGGCTCTGCTCTGCCCACGCCACGGGACTCACCATTTCTCCTCCTCCACCTGCACGCCCACCGACTGGAACTGACTGGGCGCCCTGCTCTCCCCCGCTCTGTCAGGTTCTTCAGCGTCGTCCACCTGGAGGAATCATCAAACAGAGAATCGCTCAGCTTCCGTCACCCGCCAGAGAAACCTGCGCCTTTCCTCAGAGGTGTCCTATTGCTGCAAGATTCTGCGGTCTCCAAGCTCTCTGTTCGGGTATTTGTGTGTGTTTGTTTTTTTTTTTTTTTTTTTTTTTTGCCTTACTGGGGAGTGAACTAAGGAGCATTCTACCTCCAAGCTACACCCCCAGCCCTATTTTTTATTCTTTCTTTGAAACAGGGTCTCACTAAGTTGCAGAGGGGCTCACGAAGTAGCTGAGGCTAGCCTCGAACCTGCCGATCCTCCTATCTCAGCCTCCCAAGTACAGGGATGCGCCACCACGCCCGGCTCCAGTGCTGTGTTTGAGGAGAGGCATCACTTCCTTATCAGCGTGCTCTCTGACAGCTGCAGCCGTCAGTAAGATGCCATTTTATCCACTGCTGTGGTGGCTGATCCATGTCTGCATAGACCTGAAGTCCAGGCATCCTTCAGTATCCCAAATCCGCCCACGCTCTCGCCTCCTAGATGAGAGGGCACAGGCCCGGCGTGGTGGTGCACATCGGTAATCCCAGTAGTTCGCAGGTTCAAGACCGGCCTCAGAACTTAGTGAGGCCCTCAACGACTTAGCAAGATCCGGTTTCAACATAAAAAATAAAACAGGGCTGGGGTATAGCTCAGAGGCAGAATGCCCCTGGGTTCCCATTCCCAGCACACCACACACATACACACATACACACACACACACACACACACACACACACTGATTTGCACATGCCCTGTACACTCTGCACATCTTTTATATACTTTTTTTTTTTTTTTTTTTTTTTGCAGTACTGGGGATTGAACTCAGGGGCATTCTACCTCTGAGCTACACCCCCAGCCCTATTATTTATTCTTTATTTTGAAACCGGGTCTCAGTAAGTTGCAGAGTGCCTCACTAGGTAGCTGAGGCTGGCCGCGAACCCAGATCCTCCGGTCTCAGCCTCCCGAATGCTGGGATTACAAGCGTGCGCCACCACGCCCGGCTATCTTTTATATACTTTAACTCTCCCCTGAATCCCTAATTACATTTTTTTTTTTTTTTTTTTTTTTTGCGCTACTGGGGATTGAACCCAGGGGCATTATACCTCCGGCTACACCCCCAGCCCAATTTTTAATTCTTTATTTTGAAACAGGGTCTCACTAAGTTGTGGAGGGCTTCACTAAATTGCTGAGGCTGGCCGAGAACCTGCGATCCTCCTGTCTCAGCCTCCCAAGTATTGGGATTACCAGCATGCACACCACGTCTGACTCCTAAATTACTTATATTACCTAAAAATGTAAATATTTTTCTACTGCATTGTTTAGGGGACTCATGAAAGGAAAAAAGTCTGTATATATTCAGTACAGATGCTTTTAAAAATATCTATATATATATTTTGGTACTAGGGATTGAATTCAAGGGCATTCTACCTCTGAGATATATCCCTCGTCCTTTTTACTTTTTTTTTTTTTTTTTTTTTTCCTGCCTCTGAGTTACACCTCCAGCCCTATTTTATTTTTTCATTTGGAAACAGGATTTCGCTAAGTTGCTGAGGCTGGCCTTGAACCTGGGATCCTCCTGTCTCAACCTCCCAAGTAATGGAATTACAGGCATGTGCCACCCCACCCAGCATACTTTTTAAAATTAATTTTAATTTTTTTTGTACTGGGGATTGAGCCCAGAGGCTTTCTACTGCCAAGCTCTACCCCCAGCCTGATTATTTCTTATTTGAAAACAGGGTCTCACTAGGTTACTGAGAGCCTCACTAAATTGCTAAGGCTGGCTTTGAACCTATGATCCTCCTGTCTCAGCCTTCCATGTACTGGGATTACAAGCATGCACCACCACACCCAGCTTGCTTTTTTAATTTTTGAAACAGGGTTTTGCTAAGTTGCTGCAGGTCTCACCAAGTTGTTGAGGCTGGCCTCAAACCTGTGATTCTCCTGATTCAGCTTCCTCAAGTACTGGGATTATAGGTGTGCACCACCATTTCTGTTTTATTTTTTATTTTGAAACAGAGTCTCACTAAATTGCTGAGGCTGACCTCAAACTTGTGAATCCTCCTGTCTCAGCCTCCTAAATGCTGGGATTACAGGTTGCTCTCGCGTGCCCAACGAATGACCAAGTCTTTCTTGTTTGCCTCCATGAAGTAACAGAAATCACACTGGAATTTTTATTAAAATTTCTGTAAGTATTTGTAGTAGTTTTCAGAGAATTGCTATCTGTATGCTATGGAGTATTTCTGTGCAAGAACATAAAATAGCTTCCCTTTTCTCCAGGTCTTATATTTCATGTAAGGGAAGCTTTTGTATTGCTCTCAGGTAGGTATTCCATATTACTCCTGAACGTCAAGCTCAATGTTTTATAGTTTTGTTACTTTGTGAATGAGCTGGGCATGCTGGTACCAGTCTGCTTTCCCAGCTACTCTGGAGGCTGAGGCAGGGGGATGCCAGAGCCCACAAGTTTAACGCAACGCTGGGCAACAGAGACCCTATTAAAAAAAGGGGGGAAGAGGGGCTAAAATTGAAAAGCTATTAACTTTTGGGGGAAAATATGATATTCAGCTCAGTGGCCGAGCGCTGGCCTAGCAAGTATGTGCACATGTGCAAAGAACTGGGTTGGCTCCCCACCACCACCAAAAAAAGAGAAAGAAAAGAAAGAAGGAAAAACTGTTAGTTATGCTTTTTATACCATTATATTTTCTGTTTATTAATAAAAATAGATACATTTTCTATCTCTCTATATTTACATTGCACTTTCACTTTTTAAAATTCAAGTGGATTTCCAGTAGTTTCTAGTAATTTTGTAGGTGAACATGTATATTAAAAAAAAAAAAAGAAAAGAAAAAGAAAAAAAGCCAGCATGGTGACATGCATGTCTGTAATCCCAATACTTGGGAGGCTGAGACAGAAGGATTGCACGTTTGAGGCCAGCCTCAGCAATTTAGTGAGACCCTCGGCAACTTAGGGAGACCCTGTTTCAGAACAAAAAATAAAATAGGGCCGAGGGTGTAGCTTGGAGGTAGGATGCCTCTGGGTTCAATTCTCAGTACCACAAATAAATAAACATCATTTCTCTTTCTTGCTTTATATCTTCACTTATTAATAAAGGCAATAATATTGAATAAGCCTGTGAAAACAAGAATCCTCAATCTGATTCCTGACTCTAATTTAATGTATCTTTAGTACATCATCTTTAAATAGAAGTTTAAATGGATTTCTTTCTTTTGGGGGGCCAAGTCTCAAATTTTGTAAGAATTTATACTTTTTTTTTGGTTGTACTGGGGATTGAACCCAGAGACATTCTACCTCTGAGCTACACCCTCATCCCCTTTTTATTTTGAAACAGGGACTCAGTAAATTGCTGTGGATTTTGCTAAATTGCTGAGGCTGGCCTTGAACCTCCTATTTCAGCCTCTCAAGTACTGGGATTATAGGCATGCACCACTGTGCTTGGCTACATTTAAATTTTTGTAAGCATGTTATCCTATAATTCTTTTTTTCCTGTGTTCTTTCAAGTTTGGGTATAAGAGTTATGTGTATTTGATAAAATATATTGAGAATCTTGACTTTTTTTCCTATTAATATGAAATGCTTTAAATAGCATAGGAATTATTTTGCTTCTTGAATGTTGGGGAAAAGTTTCCTGTAAAATCATCTAAGTCTATATCATTCTGGACAAGTATATTTTCTTCTACTTTTTTTTTTTAATATTTATTCTAAGGCTATTAGATTCCACCTTCCCACCAGATTTATATTTTCTCTGGCACCACCAGGCATTGTGGTGCACACTTGTAATCCCAGTACCTAGGAGACTGAGACAGGAGGATCACGGGTTCAAAGGCAGCCTTGGCAACTTAGAGAGGCTCTCAGCAACCTAAGTGAGACCCTGCTTCCAAGTAAGAAATAAAATCTGGCTGGGGATGCAGCTTGGAGGTAGAATGCCTCCGATGCCTCTGGGTTTAATTGCCAGTACCACAAAAAAAAAAAAAAAAAAAAAATTGTAATGTGTGTCTATTTTATTTGACTTAAAATTCACTAGTATTAAACTCTCACAAAAGATTTTGGTGGTTTTTGGAAGGCCATACCCTTTGCACACTCCTATGCTGCTGATTTAGATCTGATTTCTCTCTCAGACTTCCCTATTGATTTGGTCTTTTCACAGAACCAATTTTGGTTCAATTTTATTGATTCTGTTTTGTTACTGTGATTACTTTGTTGCATTTTATCTCTACTTTTAACATTAGCAATGTCTTCCTTTTAATTTGCTTTTCTTTTTCTGGCTTTGTAAATTGAAGGTTTGGTTTATAGAGTGATATTTCTTCCCTAATTTTGAAAGAACAGAGGAGTATGAATTCTTCTTATGATGGCTCTGAGTACAAACCACAGTGACTTACAGGATTCTCGTCATTCATTTCATAATAATTTAACCGTTACTTAGATATCTTAATTCAACTGTTATTTAGGTATTTTAGTATTTTCTTTCTTTCTTTTCTTTTTTTTTTTTTTTTTTTGTGGTACTGAGGATTGAACCCAGGGGCATTCTATCTCTGAGCTACACCTCCAGTCCTATATTTTTTATTCTTTATTTTGAAACAGGGTCTCACTAAGTTGTGGAGTGCCTCACTAAGTAGCTGAGGCTGGCTGTGAACCTGGATCCTCCTGTCTCAGCCTTCCAAGTACTGGGATTACAAGCGTGTGCCACCATGCCCAGCAAGTATTTTAATATTTT
>PVLC010042933.1:0-12746 GCA_004027655.1 Graphiurus murinus | reverse complement strand
AAAGAAGATGAAGAAGAAGAAGAAGAAGAAGAAGAAGAAGAAGAAGAAGAAGAAGAAGAAGAAGAAGAAGGGGTTAAATCACACTAAGTTCCTCCAGGTAGCATGCGGAGGAGAGCAGATTCAAAGCCACATTGTTCCCTGACTCTGCAGCCCGTGTGTATAACCACTTGTCCACACTACCTCTCCACAGTGAATTCCCAATGTGCATCTCCACCACCAGCCTCCAGAGGCTTCAGAGTCACACACACATCACCCTGGCGCACAGCTCAGGCACCTTGACCTGTTCAAGCCCTACCTGGTCCCCTCAAGTCTTTTCTGTCTCCTGTGTGTGGTCATCCAGTCTGCTTCTCCCTCAGGCATCTGAAGATGAACTTCACACTTCTGTCCCTCCTTCCTCTGAGCCTGCAGCAAACACAGGCCAAGGCTTATTGCTCTCAGCTCCTGGGTGCACACAAGGCATGCTCAGAGTGTTGCCCTCCATTTGCACCACATGACTCAAGTTCACCTCCACAGGCAGAGCTACCTTACAACATTTGGAAAATGTTTACCATGCATGGTTTCGATCATTGGGATGCACTGGCTTGTCCAGGGCTGTATTGTAATATGGGTAGTGAGATTCTTGCTCTCAGAGGGGGCTTCCTGTAGCCTTGACGAAGGGGCATCATGCTTTATGATGCCCTTGGGGAGATTGATTGTCTGCCTGTGCAAAGAGTAGCATGCACAGGGAAGTCACAGGGAGGGAGGACATATTATATTCCTCCTGTTGCTGCTTCCCTGGAAATACAGACATGCCTCCTTCAGGCAGCCATGGCTCCCCACAGCTCTGATCAATGAAGGCAATTAACAATTTTACAGAGGCCATCCATGGGCTGCTCTTCATCAAGTCTACAGTGCTCAGGTGAATGGACCCACTTCCCATGAGGAAGGGATGGAGCCCACATCTGCCTGGCTCACTGTGAGAGAGGACATTAGCATTAATTTCTCCACGTGTCCTATTCATGAAATCCATGCAGTAATTTTATTATAATCTATACACTTACATTTAAAATAATATGTGAATATATACCAATAAATATTTTTTTCATTAATTCCTACACAGGATGCATATTTTGACCTTCAGGATATACCTTATTTGAACCATGTTTGAAAATCTTGTGTGCTGAATAATCTATATTAAATGCGTACACTTCCAAGTTTACTGAATTCACATTCACACTTGCACACATACTGCTTCTTCCATTAAAACCTGACAGTCGAGTTTTGGCAACGTGAAAGGTTTGGTTCATGAAAGGCTCCCTGACTTCATGCAGGTCTTACAGTCAGGCACTTTCCTACCAGGAATGGGTACAGAGCGATCCGGTCATCCCCGGAAATCACAGCATTGTTCTTCCCCTCCAAACTGCAAAGTTTCAGAGGGTGGACTGGGTGGGGTGGGGTTTCCGTGTGCTCCAGGATTTTTTTCTTCTTCTTCTTCTTTGCACCTTGAAGCTCCTGTTTAAGCCAGCTTTTTTGTTGCTATGATGAAAATACCTGACTAGAACAACATAGGGGGGGAAATATTTTAGTGCATGGTTTCAGAGGATTCAGTCGATGGTTGGCAGGCTACATCGCTTTGAGACTGAGATGAAGCAGAACCTCAAGGAGGAAGGATGTGGAGGAGGCACCTATTCAGCACATGACAGCCAGGAAGCAAAGAGGAAGAAGAAGGGGCCAGGAGAAGATCAACCCTTCCAGGCACAGCCCAGCGACCTAACTGCTCCAACCAGGTCCCACTGCCCAGTGGTCCATTCAGCCCCCATGATCCGGTCATTTCTCCCAGAATGAGCCCCACCTCTAGATATTGTTGCACCAGGGAGGCAGGGTTTTTTGTTTTTAGAAGACATTACAGATCTAATCCATAACAAATTCTCTCTACCCAAGCGTCTATTTGGCTCTCATTCTAAACAGAAATGAGATGTAAATTTTGGTGAAAACGACGCTGAACAATATTATCCTTCTGTGTGTAGGAACTCAATAAATACCAGGTAGTGATGATGAGGCAGAAACTAGATGTGGCATTGGCGAGAAAATCAGGCATCAGTTTCTGTGCCCCTTGCTAGGCAGCCCGACTCACTGTAACCTTTCCGAGGTACCGCATCACCCACCTCCAGCTATATACAACCACACAGGGTCTCCTTGCCAGAGATGTAGATGGAGGCCTTGAGTGTCTCCAGCCAGGGGCCCTCTCTGGGATCCCCATCAGCTTCAGAAATCTGTTTTCTGCCCTTCTGTTGTGAGGCATTCAAATCATACAGTGAAGGAAGAAAATGTAATTGTTTTTATGCATGTCAAGGGCTCTTGGCCTTGCCAACTATTTATGTAATTTTGGACAAAAACAACCTAGCTTTCAAGTCTAATGATCTGTATCACAGAAAAGGGCAAAATGGAGGGTCCTCATTCTTGAATAATGTGATTTTGTTCTGGAGAAGAGATTAGCTAGTAACTCTGTTATAATTTAAGTGGGAATTGTACTGAAAATTCTGTGTTCACTAAAAGCTGTCTTTTAGAAGCATAAAACCCAAGATTAAGTATTTGAGATTTCAGTGTAATTGCTACTCCATATAGCAAAAGGTTGTGGCAGGTTGGTTGGAATAGTCAGGGCGTATAGCAGAGGAAACGAGGACTTTCCCTAAACATGTTCCATATATCCTTCTAGGTAGACACTACCATTGCCCTTTTGAAGTGAAAAAATGGCAAATTAGAGAGAATAAAGGATTAGCTAAATCCAGTTCAGTACATGGGAGGCTGAGAGAGGAGAATTTCAGTTTCAAGACCAGCCTCAACAACTTAACAAGACCCTGTTTCCAAATAGGAAATAAAATAGGGTTGGGATGTAGCTCAGAGGTAGAATTTCCCTGGGCTCAATCCCTAGCACAAAACCAAAACAAATTTGGGTGTAGTAGTGCATGCCTATAATCACAGTACTTGGAGGCTGAGAAAGGAGGATTGTAGGTTTGAGGCCAGCCTCAGCAACTTAGCGAGACTCTGTTACAAAATAAAAAATAAAATGGAGCTAAGGGTATAGCTCAGAGGTAGAATGCCCCTGGGCTCAATTTTCAGTCACACACACACACACACACACACACACACACACACACACATACACACACACACACACACAGAATTAGCTTCACACAGTTTTGCTGTGGAGAGGGAAAACTGAAATCCTTCCCTATGCTATAGATTCCTTGACTATATTTTTTGGATGATGTCATGACAATTTTTTTCGACAAAGCTAATTTGCCACCAATAAATAATAAAAAATCAATATAAAATATTATTTTACTTTGATTTAAAATTTTCTTTATTCTGCTTAGAATTCTTTATTCTGCTTAGAAGTTTTGGAGACACCCTGTAATCAATTACGCCGTCCCTAGAAAGTATGAAGTGCATTTCTAGGAATCAATTGGTTTGATTTAGTTGTTGGTGCTCCATCAGAGAACCATAGTTTAGCACAGACTCTACACTTAGCAGCTTCTCAACAAGCATTTATTGGATGAAGAAGAGAGCTGCCAAGCACTGTCTATTTAAGAATGTCTACATGTGTGAACTTTCAAAATAATCTTTTTTTTTTTTTTTTTTTTTTTTGGTACACTAGGGATTGAACCCAGGGGCATTCTACCTCTGAGCGACACTCCCAGCCCTAATTTTTATTCTTTATTTTGAAACAGGGTCTCACTAAGTTGCCAAGGGCCTCACTCGGTAACTGAGGTTGTCTTCAAATCTGTGATCCCCCTGTCTCAGCCTCTCAAGTACTGAGATTACAAGCGTGCACTGATGTGGTTCCCATCACTCTGCTCGCCTCATGCAGAAGTCAGAGTCATCATGGGCCACACTCAACTGCAAACAAGACTTGGAAATGGGTTTGCCAGATGAAGAAGGAGGATGGTGGTGATGGTGAGCAGAGACCCGCACAGTTGTTGGTGCAGAGGGGTACTCAGGGCTAAGAACACCATCACAAGTCCTAGGAGACAACACCAATGTCGAGGTCCTGCTGGGGAGGAGGGCATCCTATCTGAAAACATCAAGTACCACACTGAGGCCGGAGGCCAGCCAGCAGGTGCAGCTGAGGAGATGCTGGCTGTCCAGCACTGCAGGGCTAACAATGTGGGTGAAGTGGTTGACCTCCCCAGCTGCCCAGGGACAGGCTGGGAGGGAAGCCATGTTGGACTGGATTGGATGGATTGGAGTGAGCAGAGGTCAAGGAAGCTGATTCTCTTCCCACTCAGGATTGCACGCTCTGAAAGGTTTGTTCATGGTCCACTAGGGACTCACCAGCTTCCTCCATCAAAACAACAATTATGTACTGGAAATTCCTTAAAAAGCCCTGTCATCCAGACACGAGACTGCCTTTATTGTTAAGTTCTGGGAGTCCGTGATTGGCAGCTTCCCTTTATTCCAGGCTCGCATTACCATTTTAACCAACCAAAACACTCATCTTGCCAGAGAGTAAATTGCCACTTTGAAACATGAAAAACAGGCGAAAGTATAAAATTCAAAATAATCGCCATTGTGCGTATCGTAAGTGGTGTGTGATTGTGGGAATAAGGCAATTTGCATCTTGTTATGCCTCTCTCCTTCTTGCTTTCATAATTATTGAAACACTTCAGATCATTAACTCTGCCAAATACAAATTAGAAAAATAAAACTTTCCCAACCGATACACATTTTTTCTAATGCTACCTCCAGTCTACAATTTTCAGAATTTTCTAGATGAAATCTATCTTTTTAAAATTTATTTATTAAATTGTTATTGGTGCATCTTTTTACCTTTACCTCCCAACCTTTTTTTCCCAAATGCTTCCCAACCTCTACTTATGTTTAAGTCTCATCAAACACATATATTTGAAGCAAATAAAATACCAAGTTTAATTTACCCTGAAATCTTACATGACAGAATAACTAAACATACTTATTTCTTGCTACTGTGAGAACAGACAAATGATAAATATTCATTTGTCACGTATCAGTGTCAACATAGGCTGACTCAATAATCGGTAAATGACCCCTAGAGTATATCGCTTACAGGGTGACAGAGTAGAGTCATTTAGAGGGGCTTCCTCATTTTAATTCATAAATGATACTTTGGAATCTCTTGGAAGATATTTGAGAGCTGCCTAGGAAATTAGAAGGCAAGACAAATAGGTAAAAACTTTCAGGGATAAGATGAGCAACTTCTGGGAATCTAACATACAGCATGGGTATATGTAAGTTTGTAATTTGACTGTGATAATCATTATACTATATATATATAATGTCGGTTCACTCGCCATTTGTCTCTTTCACCCGCGATCGCCCCTCACCCTGGGAAATGCCCACCAGTGGTCCCCGGGAAAAGGAAGACTGCGTCGTGCCCATGTCCCAAATGAGCCACGACGGGGACAGAGTATGGAGAGCTCTTCCGGATTCGTCAGTCTCAGTCTCCCAAGTACTGGGATTACAAGTGTGCGCCACCACACCCGGCTTATTTTATTTTAATTAATTTATTTATTTTTGTGGTACTGGGGATTGAACACAGGGACATTCTACCTCCAAGCTACAACCCAGTCCTATTTTTTTTTTTTTTTTTTTTTTTGGTACTGGGGATTGAACACAGGGGCATTCTACCTCCGAGCCAAACCTCTAGTCCTATTTTTTTTTTTTTTGTATTCTTTATTTTGAAACAGGGTCTCACTAAGTTGCAGAGTTCCTCACTAGGTAGCTGAGGCTGGCCGTGAACACGGATCCTCCGGTCTCAGCCTCACAAATGCTGGGATTACAAGCATGCGCCACCACGCCTGGCTTGGGAGCTCTTCCGTTATCGCCCCGGGAAGCGGGGTTTAAATAAGGTGCCTAAGCCTATCGGCGTAAATGTCAACCCGTCCACGCAGGCAAGACCAATCCTCGTAGTGATTGTGCGGAATGGTGGCAATCAGGAGCCTGATCACGCACTGTCCACGCAAGTGGAATTGCAAGTATCAAATTAACTCATATTTAAACAAATTAGGTCTCTGCCCTCCTCTCCTCCTCTGGGCGCCATCTTCACTTTGCCTCATGGCGGCAGGGGGGCGTGGCCACCCCCCTTCCTCGTTCCTACATATATACATATATATATCACTGTATTTATATATAACATACACACATTTATATATGGCACATATATCATACACATATGATATATATATATGGCATCATGTTGGTCATTTTTACTATACACAATCTTTACCAATTAAATATTTTAAAATGAAAAGAGAAGACAAGATCAGAGAAAGGAGAGTGCAGGATAACTCCAAGGTTCAGCACAGCAATCTGCCTCTACAGGGCCGCTGATGAACAGGCTGGTGATGAAGAAACTGGGCAGCAGAAGAGCCAGCGGGTAAGGAAAGCCAGAAGCTCCCAGAATAGGTGGAGCACTGGGCTTCCCCAGCCCAGGGGGACCAGTCCCGGGGGGCCAGAGCTTCTGAAGGAGGTGATCCTGGGCAGCATCCAGGTCTCCAGTGAGGGGCTCTGAGGTGGATCCCCAGAGTGGAGGCAAAGCTGAAGTAGACCAGCACTCCAGAAGAATGAAGCACAACTTTGATGGACTCAACCCAGGAGAACAAACTGATAGCAAGGAAAAACCACTAGCATATTCAAAGTTCCTACAGCTACGGAAAAAACCATCATTGTATTTTGTCATTTAATAGACATTTTTAAATGTGATAGTATAAATTTCAAAATTCATAAACTTTATAAAAATCGACACAAGAAAGGATAAACATAGGAATAGTCCACTATCATTTACTCCATAGTTAAAGACCTTCTCTAAAGAGTTCTAAGGGATTGGGGTCCCCAGGGCAGGAGGCATTGGCCCAGTGGGGGCTGCATTAGCTGGTCTTCAATTCCAGTTTTAGCTAGCGAAGGTGGCACTGAAAAGGGAGCGTGTTTGCAAGAGTCCTCTCCATTCCCAGCATTCCATTTATATTGAGCCTTCTGTCATCTTCTGCCTAGCTCTGTTTCCTTGTGAGGTGGGCTGAGTCAGGCACACTGGCTGGATTCTGACTAACTCCAGCTGAACTAAACAAGTCCAAATAGGTTTTATAACATTTTAACATGTTCTTACAACACCCATTTAAATATTTTTATATACTAATACTTATGGTAAAAAATTGGAAAAATATATATTACATCTTCTTAACAAATATTTATTAAGCATCTTGTCTATGCAAGTCCTGGGCTGCTGCCAGATGTTTACAGTGAAACCAAGTACACTGAATTCCATCCTGAGACAGGTCAACAGTTAGGTGTGTTTCTTTCACACATTTGTTAAATGGCTATATAAAATGCACATAGGTGTGTATATGCTTAAATACATGCTACCTATCCATGAATGCATAAACTTACATATGTATATCTACACAAAATATTTATATATTGTCAACACTTTTAGATCATCCTGTTTTTATATCCTGAATTTTTCACTGAGTATAAAATCCTCATTTAGATCAAAATGCCTTAAGCCTCTTGAAACATTTAAATAAGATGATTTTTGTTTGTTTTAAATGTATAGCATAAGATAGCTCATTGCTTTGGGTCTTCCCAAGCCAAAATGTAGTATTGACTTTCTTTTACCAATGCATGGTGTTCTATTTTATTAGTCGCATATCTTTAGCTTTATTGTTTATATTTTATTTTTAATTGATATATAATAATTGCATGCGTTTATGTGGCACAGTGTGATGCTGTGATCTATCTGTACATTGCATCATAAATCAGAGCAGTTGGCACACCCATCACCTCATACATTTATCATTTCTTTTATGAGAACATTCAAACTCTTCTTCTTGCTATTTTGAAGTAGTCGAGTGGAAAAAAAAAACACATCCAGAATGCAAATAAAATGTAAAGTCAACATTCTCAGTAAGTTCCATTTTCTTATGCACTCAGTGATCACAAAAACACTCCAAAGCGCCGTCCTGTCGGCAGTCCCTGTGTCAGTCCTGCGGGGCTGTCTGGTGCTGCATGGTGCTGCTGCAGAGTCATCATTCTGGGCACATCACTACATTTGCTAAGCATCTTGGATGGTACAGGATCTGCAATGAAGCTCATCCAAATTTCGGTGGGTGAGAACAAAGAGTATCTAGTGATGACTCTTTTTCAGTCCTGCATCAGGATGCTGCACCAGGGCGCTCCAGAGAAACACAACAGGACGTGAAAGCACACACACACACACACACACACACACACACACACACACACACGTGCACATGCACCAAGAGACTGATGGCAAAGAATCAGCATATGCAGTTTTTGAGGCTGCCCAGTCCATCTGCAGGGCGTGCCAGCCGATGCCTCAGCTCTAGTCTGCAGACAGCAGGCAGGAGAGCTGAAGTTCCAATCTGAGTACAAAGGCCAACTGCCTAGAAGAAGAGCTCACATTGCAGATGGAGTCCAAAGCAGTCTGCCAGCGAATTCTCCCTTGGTCAGGGTACATAAATGTTTCAGTCCTATTTAACTTTTTGTTTATCAACTGATAGGATGAAGTCTATCCACCTTAAGAAGACTCTCTGCTTTGCTCAATCTACTGATTCAAATGCTGATATCATTCATGGCCCCCTCATAGAAACATCAAAATAATATGTGACCCAGTATCTGGGCACTTCATGGCCCAGCCAAGGTGACAGATAAAATTAATCAGCACAGGTGCAGAACACCATTCACCCCCCCCCTTTTAATATGAAAATTCATACATGTCGTAATCCTGTGGCAGATTAGCCAAGTCTTTCTGCCTATTAAAATGAAAAATGAAAGAAGAAATGCACTAGACAAAGTCCTCCTCTCGTTAGCTACATTACGAAAATTAAGGTGGACTTAGGGAGGGAGGGCACAGTCCTTAGCAGTTAATGAAATTCAGTGGAGAAATGAAAGTATATTTTCAACTAAAACTCTACAGAAACCTATGTTTTCTTAGTTAGGCATTCTAGAATCATAAAAATACTGATAGCACTCTGCATTGAAGGAAGGTTGGATAGAAGATTCTGAGATCAGCACAATCAATGATCAGATGGGATTATCATTTAATCCCAGCACTGGCTCACTGTGAAATTATGAAGTGTTTTTAATAAACACCATCATAATTGGTTTGCAATATAATACTTTAAATTACATGGCATTTTATAGATTATTTATTTATATATTGGCAAATGGTTCACTTAGAAATCAAAGAATTGACCTCAAGTCAGACAATCAGGAAGTGGCCAGGGTGGAGTCCCTTTCCCAGGTCCTGACTCTGAGCCCTGATCTCTTTCTCATGCACTGAAGTCTTTCAATTAAAGAATAGAGTTGTCACGTAACTTAAAGTAATAGAAATGAGAAATCAATAGAGTCATGAGGATGATAAAACAAGTCTTTGGGTTACACTGGAAACCAGGATTGATTATCAAATAGGTATTAGGCCAACACAAATCCACACATGTCTGGAATAATACTTTAAGATGTCTTGAACCACACTTTAATATTAATGTGTATATCTGATATTACAGCCAATATTGTTCCCTGGCTGTTCCCTGAACAAAAGCTCTACTAACACAATAGGTTAAAGTATATCAAGAATGGCTTGAAAATTAACACATGGAGAAATGTAATAATGTCCAGAAGGTCACATCACAAATCCCAAACTAAAGCAAATCTGTTTCATAGCTTGGTGCAGTCCCCTCCACATAACATAGGCATGAGCATGCCAAGGTGACACTGTATTTGTCCCTTTTCATCTAGTAAGAAACAATGCTTTGTTGTCTTCCCCATGTATCAAGATGACCTGCTATATTCTTGCACACTAGAATTACCACTTTGTGGCATTTTAGCAAGTGGCTTTGTCACCATCAAATGTCTCTGCCACACTTTGGCATTTCCTTCCTCACCAACTTAGCTTTCCCCAGTCTTCCCTGAATCTTTACTTCAACTCGGCTTCTGAGCTCTGTTAATCAGGAGCTATAGCAAAGCAAGAGGGTGACAATATCTTCCACACTACTTGCAACCCACTCACTTTGATGCAATGGAAACTGCTTTGAATCCTGAGTCTCTGTTCCCTCATATGCGTGGAAGGACATCGATGACTAGCTAAGAAAGCTAACTGCTGTTTCAAGTGGAAGTCACAGCTAGAAATTGTAGGTAAAACTTTAGTTCATGTTTCCTAAAAAGTTGTTTTAAGGGAATGAGGGGTGAGGGACAATTGATTGAATTTTCAAATTACACATAAGCTAGAAATGTCTTTCTATTGCTAAGATCCAAAAGCAATGAATGATAGGTACAACAGTATAGCAGAAAGCACAGAGAATTCCCAGGGCTTAAAGATAGAAATATTCTGAATGTCTCAGTTTCATAAAAGAGAATTATACTTTAGACATTTTGATATGATGGGCTGTGTACTGAATTTTTTCAAATACTCAATTATTCAGTCTAGTTATTTTCTATAGTTCTCCTTCCTATTTAAAGATGTAATTTTTTGTGTAGTTATATAATGCTATTTCCGCCGGGTGTGGTGGCGCACACTTGTAATCCCAGCATTCGGGAGGCTGAGACTGGAGGATCTGGGTTCGCGGCCAGCCTCAGCTACCTAGTGAGGCACTCCACAACTTAGTGAGACTCGGTTTCAAAATAAAGAATAAAAAATAGGGCTGGGGGTATAGCTCGGAGGTAGAATGCCCCTGAGTTCAATCCCCAGTACCATAAATAAATAAATAAATAAATAAATAAATAAATAAATAAATATAATGCTATTTCCATTTTAAGGGGAGGGAGATCCCTAATTAGTTATATCCTCAATAGACTCAAACATCTTTTATATTGAAAGTATAAATAAAAGTGCCGGACCTTATTAACAACTCATCGCATCTTCTTTGGATTAAAACACTGATAAAACCAGACAAATTGAAGACCCCCAGAAGATGAATTATGGAAGAAGGGAAGATTAAGTTTCAGAGAGATTCTTGGTCTAGAAAAACAGCCAGACCCCAGGGAAGAAAGTCACAGGTGGAAACTCATTGGCCACTGCCATTCTGGTCCCATCTGCTAGGCTACACAAGGACAGTCCAGTAAGTGAGCCAGGGCTGTTCCATAGGGATGGGAGAAAGTCAGAGGTATTGGACAGCCTTGTAATGGGGATCCCAGGTCAGCAAGCAGGGCGATGAGTCCCTAAATTAGAGATTCTCTAACCCAAGCAGGTGCATGGAAGGCATTATGCAAACCATATCCCTGGGAGCTTGGCATGGTGTGCACCTCAGATGGCTCCAGCAATTTCCAAAACATCAACAATAATACCAGTTCTCCCCTGCCAGATCTGTATGGTAATTAGGCCTCTAGTAGGCAACACAGCCCCCAAAGCGTTCCATGTCCCAAGTCTGTGACTATGCTACTTTACATGGCAAAAGGGATTTCACAGATGTGATTAAGTCAAGGACACTGAGCTATAAAGATTGTCCTGGATTACCCAGGTGGACCCAGTCCCTGAAGTGTTCAGTGAGATGTGACATTTTTGGTCTTGAAGACAGAGGAAAGGGCTACAAGCTAAGGGACATGGGTGGCCTTGTCAGCTGGAAGATACAGGAGGAAAGACTCTCCCCAAGAGCCTCGGGGAGGGAATGCGATCCTGCCAGTGCCTTGGTGTTCTTCCAGAGAAGCCTCTGACGTGTCTCGCCAACAGAACTGTGAGATGATAAATTCATATTGTTTGAAGCCATCACATGTGTGATAATTTGTTATGATATGACAGAAACACTTTAAGTCACCTTCCCAGAAAATAGCTGTCCTAGGAATCTGGGCTTACTGACCTTCCACGTAGCCACCTATGTGGCATGATAGCATGCGTGTCTAAGGGAGCATCCTGTCTAAAATAGCTCAGCAGCCAGGAGCTGGACACACTCTCAACCAATTACAAGAATGTGGCTGCCGCATCAGGGTCAAAAATTCAGCAGACGATTTGGGGCACGGCAAAGAGAGCCAGGGCCACTGCTAAAGGAAGCAGGAAACCCGGCCACACAGCTCCCCGTGGCTGCTGCTACAGATGAGCACAGACTTCACACCTTCAAGCTGTAGAAATTTATTCTTTCATATTTCTGGAGATCAGAAATCCAAAATCAAGGTCAGCAGGCCCATAGTCTCTGAAGGGTCCAAGCAAATCACCTTGATCCTTCCAGCTCTGGTGGCCAGTGCCATTCCTGGGCTTGGGGCAGCATCACTTCCTCGTCTGCCTTAGACTTCTCCTCAATGTGTTATCTCAGTCCCTCTTCCCTCTCTGCTAAGGAGACATTTGATTGTATTTAGTGCACCCTGGGGTAATTCATGATGCACTTAGGAGCTCATTCTCCTGTACGGGGTCCCCTTTTGATAGGTCCTGCTTCACCCAGGCAGATCTACACGGGCAGGGGTTATTCTAACTCTGTGAGACACTGAGCACCTCTCCCTTCCTGAAGCTAACTTGTGCTTGTACCCAAATTTAAACCATATTAAGTTTTTATATTGTTGTGACCAAAATACCTTATAAGAAAAACTGGGAGGAGAAAAGGTTTATTTGGTTCATGGTTTCAAAGGGACAGTTCATGGTTGGTAGGGAGGGATCAGAAAATCTGCTCAGTTCATGGGACCTGGGGGAAAGAGAGGAGAGGGGAGAGGGGAGAGGAAAGAGAAAGGAGAAAGGAGAGAGGAGAGAGGAGAGAGGAGAGAGGAGAGGGGAGGGGGAGAGGGGAGAGGGG
>PVLC010042932.1:0-13391 GCA_004027655.1 Graphiurus murinus | reverse complement strand
CACCTTCCCTTTCCTTTTTCCTTCACCCCAAAACTGAGAGGGACTCTAAAGCCAGCTTTATATAAAGTGCCTGGAGTCTACTGCGGTAACTGGGAGCAGGAGAGGAACTGAGCAGGGCAGCAGAAGAGCCAGGGGCTGGAGTAAGACAGGCCAGTCCTCAAATCTCAGCTCCACTGTACTAGCCGGGGAACTGTGAACCAGGAACTTCACCCCTCAGTACCTGCACGTCTCCCTTCCAAAATGAGAAGGACAGCATCATCTTCACAGGAGATGATTGCTGTCAATAAGATAATTCTTGTAAAGTACTCAGAATAGTCCCTTGTATGCCTGGCTGGGGCACTACACATGTCAGCTGTTATTTATGGGACTTATTACAACCCTAACAATATGTAAGCATTGAAGTTGCTGAGGCTGGCCTCAAACCTGCGATCCTCCTGTCTCAGCCCCCAAGTACTAGGATCACAGGTGTGCACTGCCGCTCTCAGCATATGTGAGCATTTAAAAAAGATCCGGGCAGAGAGCAGCACGGAGCATGTGCTCTGTGGACCAGGTGCTGTGCAAGGCTCTCCACGATCCTTGTCTCCCAGACTCTCTGGAAGTCCCAGCCTGGTCAGCCTTCCCAGTCCCACGATATAAAAGACAAAGTTGAGACTGTGGAGTTCAGACTCATTTCCTGGTGGCAGAGTTTGCTGAGAGCCAAGTCTTCCTCTCCAGGGCCCCCTGTATCAGGCTACACCCCTGCAGGAGTTCCACAGGCTCCCAGGGGACGACATTTGGGCCAAGAGTCTGGTTTCAGAGAGTGGCAGCTGAAGGGGCTCTTCGTGTTTCTAAGACTCATTTGAGGACGGGGGAGTGTGGTTCTGGGCCCAGCAGGGACAATTATCTCCAAAATGACAAGTGAAAAATGATTTCCAAAACTATAAACAAGCTGGGCATGTTGGTGCACACCTGTGATCTCAGTACTTGGGAGGCTGAGACAGGAGGATCAAAGTTTTGAGACAAACCTCAGCAAGTTAGTGAGACTCTGTTTCAAAAATAAAAAGGCCTGGGAGCTGGGCGTGGTGGCGCATCCTTGTAATCCTAGCATTTGGGAGGCTGAGACCGGAGGATCCGGGTTCACAGCTACCCTCAGCTACCTAGTGTGGCACTCCAAAACTAAGTGAGACCCTGTTTCAAAATAAAGACTAAAAAATAGGGCTGGGGGTATAGCTCGGAGGTAGAATGCCCCTGAGTTCAATCATCAGTACCGCAAAAAAATAAAATAAAATAAAAAGGTCTGGGGGTGCAGGTCAGAAGTAGAATAACTGAGTTCAATCCCAAGTCCAAAAAAAAAAAATTAAATTAAAACTAAAACAATCCCAACTTATGAGAGAGCATTCAGTGTAATTGACAGAGCATGGAGATGCCAGGCCTAGATTTGAGGCCTCGTGTTCTCTCTCAATAACTAGATGAGCCTGGACAAGCCAATCTCCACTAGGCCAGAAACTTCCAGAAAGCATTCAGGCATTGGAACCAGGCAGACTTAAGTTCAAACTCCAGCTCATTTTACTTCCTGGCTTTGTGAGCTACACCGCCAGCCCTTTTTTTTTTTTTTTTTTTTTTTGAGACAAAGTCTCGCTAAGTTGCCCAGGCTGGCTTGGAACTTGCGTTCCTCCTGCCTCTGCCACCCGACTCTCAAGATCACAGGTGTGCGCCACCATGCCTGGTTCCTAGTGCTCTCCCTAACTTGCACTAATGTACAAGGTTTCCTGAGTGAGGCTGGAGGATTCATGCCTGTGGCCTTTGCCCATACTTTGCTAAAAGTCTCACTGAATTATTGAGGCTGGCCTCAAACCTGTGATCTTCCCGTCTCAGTCTCCCAAGTACTGGGATTATAGATGTATGCCACCACACCTGGATTCCCCATACTTTGAATTCCTCTCCTGGACATGCCCACCTGTCCATCTGGCCAACTCTAACTCACCCTCAGGGTCTCTCTGACTCTGAGTCCTTTGTCATGGTGTCCCAAGAAGTAGAGGAGGATGGGGTCAGGGAAGAAGACGAGTCTAGTCCCCAGGACCCTGCTCACAGACTCATTTCCAGAGAGCTCGGGGCTCTGTTCTTCCTGGGTTTGTTCCTTGCCGTGAGTAGGGAGCATCTAGCCCAACACTGGAGCTAGTCAGTCAGTCACAGGAGCATCCAGCCACCGTGGGCCGTATGGGGCACTGGGTTTGGATTTAGCCCTCAAACCATCGGTAGTGAACTCATCCATTGCGCCCTTTCAAGGTATCTCTCAACTCACCAATATGGACCCACCTAGAAAGATCCCCGCAGGGTGCTACGACTGTGGAGACGGCTTCTACAACCCCAAAACGAGGATAATCAGGGATTACAGGAGCCGCTTTCTGAGAAACGCAGGTAAGTTCAGGCCGACACTGCAGCACGCTTTCTCTTGTCTTCATTCACATATAGGGTTGTTCATACGTGTGCACACACGTGTGTGCATTTGATGAGAAAGCAACTTTTGCAGACAAAGACCAACATTGATTATCTGGATGTTGCACCATTTGAACTTTTCATGGAGAGTCTGTATATAGTCCTAGAGTGGGTTCAAGGGCATGCACAGACTGTGGATGCACATGAACATAACACTGAAAGGATGAAAGGATGTGTTTTTGCATGCATTTCTTCACCTAGTATTTAATGGACACCTACCGTATGCTACACGCAGTGCTTGGCGCTGGGGGTAAAACAAAGAAGCTAGACATGGACGCCTTTCCCCGTGAGCTGCTCTTCTAGCATGCAGCAGATAAGGACTGTAAACAGTTGAATAGGTTGTGGAATAAGCAAGAGCAAAAGGAAAACCAGGGCCCTGGGGGGAGGGGAAACGGACATCGCAGGGAAGTGGGAGCGATGCATTGGAAACACCGTGAAGGGGTACCTAATTCGGGACTTGTCCATCAGAGAAGGTTTCCAGAAGGACATGGCATCTGAGACCTGAGGATTAGCTGGGAACTAACCACAAGCACGGGAGGGGTTTCCTAGCCGGAGGAACCAGCACAGGACCTGGCCTAGAGAAGAGGGATACCATGCAGCCCAGGAGGGAGGGCTGGCTCTAGGCAGCTGGAAGCTCCAGAACTTCAGCTGAGCGAGTGAGCACAGCACAAGGTTGAGCAGACTGTGAAGAGCTGATCTCCAGCACTTAACTCACAGGAGACCAAAGTATAAATGAGAGTGTGAACATCTTCCCCTAAGGCAATGGTCCCTAACCTTTCCCTTTTCCAGAGTCACCGTCCTACTAGGAATAACGACAGCTGTGGGCCCTCTTCCAAGAAAAATGCCACACATGCACACGTACAAGTATACGTGTGTACACACACACACACACACACACACACACACACACACGCACGTTTTACATATAGTCTTACGAGATCGATGGCCCCTCTAAAGATTCAGGCCAAGCTGGGCACGGTGGCACATCATCTATAATCCCAGAACTTGGGAGGTGGAGACGGGAGGATCACAGGTTCAAGGCCAGACCCGGCAACTTAGTGAGACCCTATTTCAAGATTAAAAAATAAAAAGGGAGCTGGGTGTGGTGGTGCCCACCAGTAATCCCTGTACTTGGGAGGCTGAGACAGGAAGATTGCAGATTCGAGGACAGCCTCAGCAAGCAGTGAGACTCTCTTCAACCTAGTGAGACTGTTTCCAAATAAGAAATAAAATTGGGCTGGGGGTGTAGATCAAAGGTAGAATGCCTCTGGGTTCAATCCCCAGGGCCACCAAAAAATAAAAAATGTAAAAAGGGCTGGGGGTGTACCTCAGTGGCAGAGCATTCCTGGATGCAACCTCCAGTACCACACAAAAAATACATACATACATACATGCATACATACATACATACATACATAAACAAATAAATAAATAAATAAATAAATAAATAAATAAATAAAGACTTGAGCCAAGAAACCTTGCTCCATAATGAGAAAGAAACTGGCAAGTGGAGCAGAATGGCTGCCCTGGCCGTGGAGAGCATCCTCGTCCTACACGGAAGTGTGCTTGGTTATTGGGTGACGGCGAGAACATGGCCTGGTGGGGCTGCCAGAGGAGCAGAGAGAGGGGTCAGCTGATCCCCAGCTGGAGCTGGGTGTCACAGGAGGAATGCGGCCAGCGCTCACGATCCAAGCGCACTGGCTTGCATTTCCCCATGAACACAGTGTACCCCTCTGTAGAACACTAATTCTTGTGGACGCTAACAGGCTCACCGTGGAGTGTTTTGGTCAGATGAACTAAGGAGATGTCACGTCAAGCCATGCGAAGCAGGTTTATTTACCGAAGGCTTCTCAGGACCTTTAATATGTTAATGTTTTTTCTTATTAGCACCTATTTCAACTATAATTAAATGCTTATTTCCGGCAGGGCCTGGTGGCACTCAGTTGTAATCTCAGTACTTGGGAGGCTGAGACAGGAGGATTACAGGTTCGAGGCCAACCTCAGCTAGTTAGTGAGGCCCTCAGCAACTTAGTGAGACCCTGTTTCAAAATAAAAAATAAAATAGAGCTGAGGGTGTAGCTCAAATGTAGAATGCCTCTGATTCAACCCCCAGTACAAAAACAAACTTATTTCTGTAGTTATTTGCTTACTATCTATCCCACTAGACTGTAAGATCTGTGTGAAAGGAGACTGTCTGCCTTGTCTCCCCTCGTATCAGTCAGGGGACGAGTCAGAAAAAAGGAAGAACTGAATCTCAGGAGTGAGCTGCGTGGCTGTTGAAGAGCTGGAAAAGCACAAGGCTGAGGTCTTGGAGAAAGTAACTCAGGAGGCAGCTCCCCCTCCAGGGCTGCGGCCGGTGGCAGGAGCTGGGCTCTGGATGGTCAATGGGGGACCCCAAGGACAGGTGGGAACTGCCCAGCTGGGCTGGCTCTTTGGGAGGCGTAAGGAGGGGCCCTGCAGAGCTGGGACCCCAGCCTCCCAGGAGGTGGCTCTGTCCAGCACAGCCTCCAAAGAGAGGGCTGAAGCTGGTTCTGGGAGTGTCGGGAAAAACTGGAAATGGAGTGGAACGCCACTGCTGAGTGACACCAGCATGAAGAGCAAGCAAAGCAGAAAGGAAGGCGACTCTTCTGTCGCAGCCGCATCACAGTCCGCCTCACAGTCCCTAACCCCTCATGGAGCCAGCTGGCAGAGCAGAAAGGTAGTTCAGTCTGTCCCAGTGCCCCCGTCACAAAGCAGAGTGAGAGGGTCCGTGTGGGGCTGACGATCAGTAAGCAGCTTCTAAGGGGCCCAGGCCACCCTCGCGGGGTTCAACATCTGCACCCACTCTTGTACAGATGTTTAAACTTCCAAACAACAAATGAATGTATTAATGTATGAATGTACCCCAGTCTTTTTCTCTTTCCTTCTTTATTTCTTTCTCTCTTCTTTTTTTTTTTTTATTTTTTTATTTTTTTGTGCTGAGGATTGGACCCAGGGTACTTTACCTCTGAGCTACATCCCCAGCTCTTTTTATTTTGAAACAGCATCCTTTCTAAGTTGCTAAGGCTCTTGCTAAGTTACTGAGGCTGGCTTTGAGCCTGCAATCCTCCTGTCTCAGCCTCCCAAGTATTGGGATTACAGGTGTGTGCCACCACGCCCACCCAGATTTTCTTGTATAACAAGTTGCAGCTATCCTTGACGAAGGTATTCTCACCCTCTCCCCCAAAAAAGGAGCTTAGGAGCCCTAACAGCCTTGTATTTGAGTAATGACATTCTTCAACACTCCTGCCTAAATATTCTATGACCCACTAGCCACTGCCAGTAATCCTTCTACAAAATAATAAAGAGGAAATAAAAGAAAGCAGTTAGTAAAAACAAATGTATAGACAGATAATTAGACAAGATATATAGGCACATGCAAGAAAAAATGTATACAGTTATAATTCTCTTTCTGCAGCTGGTCACGAAGCTGTAGATAATATTTATAAAGTCTTTCCTCCATTGCCCATTCCATGTCCTCTCTCTATGCCTGCAGCCTACATGTCCATTTGTCTGGCTTTGTATGTGGTAGGGCAACCCAAACCTTTATTCTTAAATAGTCTGATTTCTCACTAGTCCTGCCAGTAAAGTCCAAACCAAAGCGGGTTCGTTGTTTAGCTTTGTTTTTCATTATCTTTTACTTTTGGCAGTGGAAGTGCTAAGGGGCGCCCTGGAGAGCCCCCTGGATTCTATCCAGTGTGCCCTTTCCCTATCGTATAGCAGCAACCCAGTTTCCCCCCGGCAACCAGAAACAATCAGCCCAGCGGGTACAGGATCCCCCTTCTCTGCCTGTTGCTTCAGTGACCTAAGAGCCAAAATGGCCAGGAGGCTGTTTCTACTTCCAGTTCAAGGGAACCCGCATTGCCTCATCTGATAGGACATTCCTCCTTGAGAACTAAGGCCTTTGATCCAGTAAAGTTCAATGTTGTAAGTCAGGAGGCAAACATTCTACCTAAACACTGGCACACTGCTGTAGCCCTGGCGCCCAATACAGCCCTAGAGCACAGTAGGTGTTCATCAAGTATATATGTGACAGGGGCTGGGGTGTGCCTCAGTGGGAGAGCACTTGCGTGGCATGCACGAGGCCCCGGGGTCCATCCCCAGCACTGCAAGGGAAAAAATTACATATGCCACAGATAAATAAAGGAATGAATGCATGCTCTCAATCTACCACAGAGATACATTTACTTCATTTCCCAAATGTATTTGACCATGAAAGTAGCTGGGAGGTGGGGCAGAAGGGAGCATTTTAAGGAACTAGGGCTCCATGAACATATCCTGGGCATTCTGTGTCAGTATAATCTTTCTTTGGTTGTGGTGCAAGGCAGATGATTCATTTGCAGTTTTTTAGGTTTGAATTGAATTCTAGTTTTGCCTCCCTGAAATGTCATCCTGGCTCCATGAAGAGTCACAGTCTAGAGGTCAAGGCAGACACAGAAATGTACAATTACAATAGACTGCAGTAGGGGCCCTGGTGGAGGGAAGTCCTGGTGGGTGAGGGGGGTTCAGGATGGAGGGTGTGAGTCAGGAAAAATGTCATGGACGTTTGATGATGAGTCTTAAAAAATAAATAGAGATTTCATGAATAGGGGTGCTGAGGAAGGGCATTCCCAGTAGAGGGGACAGCATGTGCAAAGGTACTGAGGTATGAAAAAGCATGTCAGAAATTATGGTTCCTAGGATCCTGTAGGATTCCTAGAAGCCCCACTTGATGATAAACTTAAAAATGCATCATGGGAAGGGAAGGCCATGCTCAGGAAATTTGGAGAAGGATGGACACTGTTGATGTCAACAGATATTTCTTGGGTGAGTACTTGCTAGGGGTCTGGCTTTGTGTTAAGCATGGAGTAGCAGCTGTGTCACAGAATCATCTCTCGAGAAACAGGAGAAACCAGGAGCGAAATGGATCATAACAAGACAGAGTTGCTGCAAAGCAGTTAGCAGGGATACCTAGCCCTGGTGGTCAGCAGACCAGGGGGGTCTCCTGGAAAAACCAAGGTCTACTCTGAAACCTACAGAAGAGCAGACAGAGGCAGCAAGGCTGGGAAAGGGGTTGCAGGCAGAGGGAACAGCACGTGCTGGGAGCTGGGAGAGAACGTTTCACAGCTCGGGAGCCCCGAGCAGGCCAGGAACATGAAACTGAAAGAAATGCAAGCGAAAGAGGAGCGAGAGAGGACGCCCAAGCGGTGGGCAGGGGTGAGGGCAAGGGGAGGGTCTTGATGTCTTTTCCCCTCAGGCAGTGGGCAGCAAGAGAAGGTTGTAGGCAGGTAGTGTAGTGACTAATCTGTGGGTACATGTAGAGAAGAGGCCGGGAAGGTAAACTTAGACAGGACATCATCCTGGTGAGATGTGGGAGAGGCACACCTGACAGGACCACGGGCCCCGATGGCGTAGCTGGTGGCATAGGAGGCCTGCGTTCCAAGTCCAGGCCCCGGCTTTCAGGCTGCCTGCTGGCCGACCCAGGACCAGTACCTTCCCTCTCTGGTCCCCTCTCTTTTCATTGATAAATGAGGGCACTGGGCTGGATAATTTCTAGGGTCCTTCAAAACTTAAGTCTCTGGTGGAGGAGCGAGGTAGCCAAGGGGTATTTTGGTTCCGATATTATAGAACAGGTCAAGTTCATAGTGTCCTGAAAACCACTAAAAGGGGGCCGCTGGTTGTGCCCACCTAGTCATTAGCCCCGAGTCCCCTCCGCCTGTGAGGGATGACGTGCTTCTGTCCATGTCGTCTTCCTTGGGGCCTTTCTCCCCTGTGTTCCAATCCGCCTCCGTAAACAGTGCTTCCTGCTGGCGTCCTCAAGGCAGGGGCTGGCGGCCCGGCCTGGCACGGATGACGGAGGCCGGAGGTCGGAGGCCATCCCAGAGTAAACACAGGCCTCATCACTGCTGTTCCGAAGCCACAGAGCCTGGGTGGGTCTGGTGGTGCTGATCGTACAGAAGGTCGTGGGCTGGGGCATCAGTGAAGCACTGCCTTGTCTCCTTCCCAGTGCCCGTGGGTTCATTGTCCCCAGGCTTTAGGCCTGACTGGACGGGCCCAGACCACTGCTAACCTGCAAACATGCTGGCCAAATCCAGGGGTCCTGGGCTTGGGTTTTATTTTTTTGTTTTTTGATACTAGGGATTGAACCCAGAGGCATTCTACCTCCAAGTTATGCTCCCAACCCAATTTTATTTCTTACTTGGAAACAGTGTCTCACTAAGTTGCAGAGGGCCTTCTAAGTTGCCAAGGCTGGTTTCGAACCTATAATCCTCCTGTCTTAGCCTCCCAAGTACTGGGATTACAAGTGTGAGCCACCACAACTGGCTCTGAGCTTGGGTTTTTAAGAATGCCTTTCTTAATTGGGGAGGGTGGGGCCTGCCTTGCTGGATTGTTGTTTTTTGAGGGGTTGAGGGCAGATAGGGGTCTTTTTTTTTTTTTTTTTTTGCGGTACTGGGGATTGAACTCAGGGGCATTCTACCTCCGAGCTATACCCCCAGCCCTATTTTTTATTCTTTATTTTGAAACCGAGTCTCACTAAGTTGCAGAGTGCCTCACTAGGTAGCTGAGGCTGGCCGCGAACCCAGATCCTCCGGTCTCAGCCTCCTGAATGCTGGGATTACAAGCGTGTGCCACCACGCCCGGCTTATTCTTTATTTTGAAACAGGGTCTCACTAAGTTGCGGAGTGCCTCACTAGGTAGCTGAGGCTGGCCGCGAACCTGGATCCTCCCATCTCAGCCTCCCAAATGCTGGGATTACAAGCGTGCGCCACCATGCCCAGCTCAGGTAGGGGTCTTACTATGTTTCTCAGACTGACCTTGAACTCCCAGGCTCTAGCAGGGATTACACATGCATACCAGTGCTCTGGGCTTGCTATGAGAATTTTCATCCATCCTTCCACTCATCAGAAAGGGTTTGAACAGCATGCCAGGGGTCCGTGCAGACACTACGTTCTCTCTCACTATGGCTCTCAAACCTTTGGTTCACAATAAGGAATGCTGGACATCATGACCCCATATACATGCAAGCACACGCGTGCATAGGCATGTATCGTCGCACATGCAGTGTATTACGATATTTTCTATTCCATTTATTTCTTTAAAACACTGTTTGCTAGATGGGTGGTACACACCTGTAATCTCAGTACTTGGGAGCTTAAGACAGGTTTGAGGCAGCTTCAGCAACCTACGGAGATCCTCAGCAACGTAATAAGACCCTGTTTCAAAATAAAGAATAAAAAATAGGGCTGGGGGTGTAACTTGGAGGTTAAATGCCCCTGGGTTCAATCCCCAGTTCTGGGGGAAAACAAGAAAATAAAATAGGACTAGAGGTATAAGTCAGAGGTAGCATGCCCTGGGTTCTGTCCCCAGTATCGTACAAACACAGAAAAATTAAATTCTGGTTGCTATGCACTAATTTGATTTCACAACCCCCTCAAGAGTCAGGACTGAAGGCCAGGTGTGGTGACACACACTTGTAATCCCAGTACTTGGGAGGCTGAGACAGGAGGATTGCAGGTTCAAGGACAGCCTCAACAAGTAGTGAGACTCTCCATTAAACCTAGTGAGACCCTGTTTCAAAAATAGGACTGGAGGTGTAGCTATGAGGTAGAAAGCCTCTCTGGGTTCATTTCCCAGTAACACACACACACACACACACACACACACACACACACACACACACAGACTTGGTGACAAATTCTTGTAATCTCAGTACTTGGGAACTGGGAAGCTGAGACAGGAGCACAGGTTTGAGGACAGCCTCAGCAACTTGATAAAGCCATCCAAAACTTAGTAAGACCCTGTTTCAAAATTTAATTTAAAAAATTAAAAATAAGGCTGGGGATGTAGCTCAGAGATAAAATGCCCTTGGGTTCAATCCCTAGTACCACACACACACACACACACACACACACACACAGAGTCAGGACTGGCCTTTGGTAGACCATTGTTGTAGCAGCTTTCCCTGGCCCACCTCCTGCCTTCCAATGCCCTACCTGTATTAGATGACCTCCTCTGTAGCCCTCAGGAGCTTCCCCAACAGTATTTAGCCCATGCCAGTAGAAGGGCAGGGACCACGTGACCATGTCTGAGTTATCATTATGTCCCCAGCATCTCACACAAGTCCCATGAGCTGGAGTTGATTAAATATAAAAGAAAAAGCAGGCAGGCACAGCACCTGCTTGCAAATCCCTCAGATTCTTCCACTAATTATGCAAAATTCAGTACCTGGCATATAATAGACAACTTATTGTTCTGAATAATAAAAGCAATCCACTCTCTTTCTCTGCCCCTTCAAGTTTTCAAAGCAGTTGATCAGCCCTCAGAGGCCTCAACCCAGAGACTCTCAGGCCAAATCTGGTCTGAGATTTGCTCGGTTGGTTCAATGCTTGAAATTGCATGGGCTTGGGAAGCTAGATTGGGGCGTGCGCTGCCCAGGTCCCCACCACCTGCTGCTCTACAACCTCCTAGCAAGATCAGTCATTTCTGTTCCCCACCTGAAAGCCTCGGGGCTCATGTTCCTTGCATGAAATGAGGACCCCAGGTCTTGGAGTGATGGCTGATGGACTGGTGAAGCTGAAACTCAGAGCCACTCCCATCTTATTACAAATCCAGTGTCTTTCCACTAGTCCTTCTGCTGCCTATGTCAAGACTGTAATATCATAAATGATGACAACTGGGTGCCGTAGTGGTATATCCCAATCAATACAGCAAACACAAAGCAAAACAGACGCCTGGTTAGGACCATTTGCCCCACAGGAGGCCCGAGAGCCGGGAGTGATCACTGGGCCAGAGTGGCACGGTGGCGAAAGCTGGGACTGGAACCCATACCTCTGGCCAGCCTCTAATCCTGCGTCCACCACGGACCACCTATGTGATCATGTGTGGGTTACTTTTCCTCCCAGAGCCTCAGTTTCCCCATCTGTAAAATGGGCATTACAGTAATACCTATCTGGAGGAGTTGTGGTTGGGAAAAATGAGATTAAGTATGCAAAATGCATAGCTCGGCACCTGGCCCAGGACAGGTGTTCAGTGATTGGTGGTTGTGGCTGTTATCATTATGATGACTTAACTCAGACTGGAGAGACGTGAGCTGGGCCCTGGGGCTTCTTAAGCTTTCTTTAAGTGCTCCAGAGCAAGGAAGTCTCTAGGGAAACGGTTGTGATTGGATACACTCCGTCTTTCTGCCTCCTTAGGGGTTTTGCTTGGGAAATGAAATGCCGCTGAAACTCGGGGGTCTGCAGGCTCTCCTTTCTGGCATTTAAAGTCCCCGCCTAATTTTGAATGTCTGTTCCATCCATGTTCCATCCTCTGGCCCCTTCTACCGCCTGCTCTAGTCCAGCCAGGCTAGCATTTTTTACTCCCTCTTCTCAGCTTACCTATTCCCCAACAAGGAATGCCCTCTGCTTCTCTCCACCGCTCTGAGCCCTCCCCAGCAATGCTTAGCACATAGCAGAAGACCACGCAGTCTTTGCCAGTAATCCTGGCAGGATGGCGCGTGGCTTCACCTGTGCATCTGCGGCTCGGGGATGAAGGCTTGTTGTGAAGCGTCCTTGCCAGGCCCCGTGCATGTTGCCAGCTGATCTCAGCTGCTCTTTCCAAGTGGGTAATTTGCATAAGCCATAGTTTTCAATGTAATAACTAGTCTCAGATAGTAACCTGACTTACTCATGGTTACACAGCTAATGACAAAGTCAGACCCGAACCCAAACCTTCCCACGCCTGTTTGCTATGGTTTTGCCATGGGTAGTATTCCCCAAAGGTCCGCGTGATAAAGGCTTGGTGCCCGGGGTGGCACTATTGAGAGGTGGTGTGGTCTTTTAGCATGTGGGGCCATATGAGCGGTCCTTAGGTCATTGGAAGCCTGCCATCAAAGGGGATTGTGGGACCCCAGTCTCAGTCTCTCTGCTTGGCTTTCTGGTTTGTGACATAAATAGTTTGCTCTGCCATGCACTACCACCATGATGCGCTGCCCTCACCAGAGACTCAAAGCAGAAGTGCTGCCCAATCTTGTACTGGAAGCTTCAGAACCATGAACTAACTAAACCTTTTCTCTCTATAAATTGTCCCCAGTATTTTGTTATAGTAACGGGAAGTAACATAATACAGTGTTATTTTTATCCTTCTTGCCAGCTTTGTGCCCTAGTTTATTCTTTGCTCATCTATCTCCTCTCCTAGACAGGGGCATGTCTGATTCATAGCTGTCCCTGCACCACACACAATTCCTGCACCCATCAGAAACTCAGTGAGGTTCCTAAATGAATGAAAGGTCATTTTAAATGAGTCTTAAGGCAAAAATGCCACAGTCCCCAAAATGAGATGCTACCTTGCTTGAAAAGAGGTCCTTTATACACTGTGAGCCAATAAGGAAGCATTTGAAGATATGTGGGATAATTGCCTTTAATATGATGGGAAATTGGGAGATTAATTAACCCTGCCCCCTCCTGCAGGTCCCTTTCATTACTCTCCGGAACGCTAAGCCAGAGCCATCTTGGCAGTTCGTATGTGTATCTCTTTCATGGAGCTGTTGCTTGCCTCAACGTTACTAGCAGGAATCATTTTCAAAATAACTGCACCACTAATCCTTATTCCCTCCCCCCAATTAATGATACCCCATGTGAGTGTGTCAGATGAAAGGCGCATTATTAATATTCAAAGAAAAAACCCTCATAACCATTTTAACATATACAACTAACAATGAACTAAATTTGCTTTGTGGAAGACAGAGAGTGAGCATCCCAAATTAGTTTATGTAAAAGCTGAAATTCTTCCCCGAAAGGTCTCAGTACCATCCTCAAAGAATATCCTGATCATCAGAAATGCCGTCAAGATTCCCGCCAACATTATCCCCTTTGTTGTCTGAAATGTCGAATCAAGCACATCTGGCAAATGTCCTAGAGCTCACAAATCTTTCAAACAGC
>PVLC010042931.1:0-12700 GCA_004027655.1 Graphiurus murinus | reverse complement strand
GATCTCTGGCAATGTGGTTTCCCATGTATCTTGCCAAAAGCAAGAGAGTGTACCAGTAAGAAATCCTAGGTCAACTTGGCATCTGTATTTCTCAATCAACTGACCCACATATGAACCAGTTGCTGCCCAAGAAGCCCAACTACAGGGAAACAGTGCACAGATCTGGCAAATCCTGCAATCTAATCTGCTTGGTAGTTAAATTTCTCGCTAGAAATTAATAAACTGACATACATGTAGGTACAAATATGTGGATATCAATTTCTAAGAGCAGGGTTAATGAGAGCTGCTCCTAGGAGAGGTCCACTCCCAGGAGCCCAGCATATCAGATGTCTGAGAGTATAAGGTCAAAAGACCTTGGCCTGGGATGACTCAACCAAGAGAGAACACCAAACTGGCAGCCACCCATCACTCTGTATAGCCCAGCCACAGACACCTTTTATAGTCACATCATAACATATGGCACACAAACTAATGATTCATTCTTCTATACATGCAATCTTTCCTCTTTCCAGAATGCCCTCCTCCCACCTCTTCTCCACTTGGAGACCTCCTCCTCCTGCTTTTACGTTATACTTAAATGTCAATTCTTCTGTCATATCTTCCCCAAACATTCAGATAAAATTAATCACAACCTCTGAAAGGCTGCCACAGCAACCTGTGCATACCTCCCTCTACCAATGCTCTCAAATCAGAGTGAGGAATCTAGTCTGGCTCCTCCCATGAACTGCACCCCTCCCCTTCATCTATATTCACAGGACAACACCTTCATCTATATTCATAGCTCCTATCTTGGCAGCAGTATGCTCAAAGCACTCCTGAAGTGTTGGAATGAGGAGAAGGTAAAGAGCTGTCTAGGGGAGGTAAAGAAGTTGAAGTGAATAATTCTCAAGAAGGTGAGGAATAATTCTATACAGGGGAGGGGGAAGCATGAGTTGAGATGGGGAAAAGTAGGACTAGATAAGGTCTATGTGAGGAGGGAACAAAGTCAAGAACAGAGAATTCACTGTGGAGATTATTGTAGAAGATGAGAACAAATTACTGAGGGTCCTGAAAGGTCAATAAGGGGGAGTAAGTGGGTTAAATAGACAACAGGAAGCGCAGCAAGTTCTTAGAAAGAAAATAATATCAACAATTTAATAAGTGGCAGAACATGGTTATAAAGTGAACCAGAGCTTGGAAGCCAGGGTACAATCATCACCAACTACCTTCACTCCATCAATTAATGACTAGAAAGTTGTTTAATTCTATAAGCCTCAATTGTCTTATCTATGAAATTTGTCTCACCTATTGATATAGCAATATCTACCCTGCCCAGTAGTTTGAAGGTTTAATTATATTTAGCACAGTGATTAAGACATTGTATCAATATATAGTAGCTGCTACCGGGATTGGTTTTATGAACATTAATCTAGCAATGTAAGTGAAGTGAATTAAAGGGGAAGACTGGAAGCCAAAAGATCTTTTAGAAGGAAATTGCAATAGTCACTTGTTTGTAGCACAGGTACTGTATAGTCTTAAAATCACATTACCTTGGCTTTAGTAACGCTTCCCCTATTGACCAGCAATGATACCTCAGGAAAGTCACTTCTCTCATAACCATTTCCTGACCTGAAAATTGGGAAAATAAACTGTACCCTTCCTATTTCACAAATGTATTGCACTAGGTATTTTAAATAGAAGAAAAGAATGCATTTGAAAGTGTTCCACAAGCTATACAATATTTGAGGAAGAGAAAGGAATGAAAAACTTGGGCAAATTTTAAGAAACACTTTCAAGAAAGATTCAAGGACATTAAAACATTGGAACATAAGAGAGATAAGATAATAGAACACTAAATAATCAATGTCACCAGTCATGGTGGTATATGCCTGTAATCCCAGTATTTGGTAAGCTAAGACAGGAGGATCACTAGTTTGAGGTCAGCCTGGGTAACTTAGTGAGATCCTGTTTCAGAATAAAAAGGTCTGGAGGAGTAGCTTGGTGATTCAATCCCCAGTAACAAACAAAGAAACAAACAAATAACAACAACAACAACAAAGCCCAAGAATGTTCAGGTATTAAAACTATACCTCTTTAATAAAAACTGAAAATCAAGAGATGAACAAATGAGTCTGAAGTGGTTGATTTGAAGTCTATTCCTAAGAGAAAGGACATGTAACTAACAACAGATCAAAATACAAGACTAGCATTTTGGGGACAGGCAAAAATGCAAAACAAAGCTCTGGGAATTGCCAGCAAGCATCCATCAGTGTAAGAGTTATGAGAAATGATTTATCTATGACTAAAATCCAAAGCAAAATCTGCAGTCACAAAATTCAAAATGCAATAAGCAAATGCCTTGCAAAGAAAAAGGACAAAACCCACCTTGACATCTAAGAGACAGGTATTGCAGGAAGTAGAGTGGGCAGTAAACTTGAAAGCAAAAACCCAAAGGGAAATGCTCATGTAACTGAAAATTGAAGGTCATGTGGCATTAGCATGTCAAGGAGAGTGAAAAAAACTCTATATTTGGCTAGAATGTGGTCACTGGCGACCTTCAGGAGTGCAGTTCCAGTATAGGGGAGGGACCAAAGCCAGACGCTAAGGAGTTAATCATAATTCTATGATCCTAACATGAAAAAGCAGTTGCCAGTAAACTGAAGGTGAAATTCACAGATAAGAGAAAAGCACATTTAATAATTGAACGGGGACAAACTTTATCTCAAGAAAGCTTCTTAGGATTTTTAACACTTCCACAGGAGAAAGAGGACTTTGGTATTTCAGAATCTCCCAAAAGACATATATAAGTAGTAAAATACAGGGAAGTTAAATTTTACTGCAACTGAAACACACACAAAAAAGGTGAGTTAGCCCTAATAGTGATTTAAAAATATGATTACAATTAATTCCCAAGCCCTAAATATGGCATTTGAGTAACATGTAGCTATTGCAGGGTTAAGGACTAAATATCTGTATTCCCCCCCCAGATTTATAAATTGAAGCCTACTCCCCAATGCCATGGTATTTGGGGGTGTGGTCATTGGGAGGTATTTAGAAGCTACGGGAGGAGCCCTCATGAATGGAATTAGTGCCTTTATAAAGTTGTCCCACCCCACGTTTGCTTCCTCTCTGCCCAGTTATATGAGAATACAAGAAGAAGGTGTATGTGTGCAAACTAGGAAGTAAGCCCTCACCATACAAGTGATCTGCCAGCACCTAGATCTTGCGCTCTTGGCATCCAGAATTGTTAAGAAATGGAAATTAGAATCTGACTGAAAAAGGAGAGGAAAGAAACAGGTTCATTTATATGTCAATCACCAAAATTTCTGCCCTAATTTCACATATCAAAATTCTTAACTCTTTGGGGGGAGAGGCATTGTACAATGTTATACCATATTAATAAGTACAGATATAATAAAAAATGTCATTTGGATCAAGTTTTATCCTTAGCCTCCAATGGTCAAAAGTACCAGTAACAGCAAAGTGATATTATAGAGTGGACTCTTGTTTGCTTTCCAAGTAATGGAAATATGTCAAAGACCAAAGACCAAGAATCAGAACAGTCCAAATTTACCTGATTCTGACTAGGGTCCAGTAGGAAAGAGCACAAAACCAGAAGTCAGGAACCCAGTTTTAGTCCAGCTTTATCCATGGGAAAACCATGTCATTATTAAGTTACTTGATGATTTTACATTTAGTAAAAGAAATCTCACCTATCCTATTTCCAAAACTGTTGTAACAATAAAATGAAACAGCACATGTAAGAAGTATAAACAATTATACTTGTAAAGCATTATAATTATACACATACAGACCTTCACAAATAAAGGCAATACGTTAATCATTATTTTATACTACAGATGGATTTTTTAATTAATCTATACACTATGTTTAACAGATGTTTAACATTATGATATCACTTTATTCTTTCAATTATCCTCTGAATTTTAGTTGTAAATGTTAATATAATTAAATACTAATTGTCTATTTAGGACCTCTACCTTGGTTATAATCTACCCTAAAATGATAATAGCAGTTAAATTCAAATCAGATAAAATATATATTTTTTAAGATCTGATAGGAAATAGAGGTTTAAATTAGTAATAAATTTAAATATTAGTACTATTTATGCATATTTCTTTTAGTAGAGTTCACTTTCTCTAAGTTAAGATTATAGTTGTTCAACATGTTCCCTTCTTATATATCTACAATCATCCATTATACAGTTCTAATTCTTACTAATATTTACAAAACCCTCCTAACTGCATTCCCCTCCCACAGGATAATTAAACCCTTCAGCTTGATTTTCATAGAGAGACTGAGTGTAATGATTTTCTTTACATTTTCAAAAAATTTGATCTATTCTACAAATAAAGTAACTTCCTGCAAATAGCTGTTGGATGATATGATCATGTCATGAAACTTAACAGTAGTCACAAACATTTCAAAAGCATTTGAAGTGTGACTCTATTTGCTTACCCTCTAGAAACAAACATGTAATCCACGCTACTTTCTTAATCACTACAATTTAAACATTGAACAGCTTGGGTTACTGATATTATTTTACAAACATACAGAAGGAACCAGACTAGCCATTTTGGGATTACACAGTTTAAAGATTACCAATTTCAGAGGTCTGGGCCTCTCTGAGAACAGTCTTGAAATCAAATGTAAATCTCAAGTAAAGAAATTTTGCCTCCCAGCAAAATTTCTTAAGTCTCAGAAATCACTTATGGAAACTTGTGAACATTTAAGAATACACAGTAATATAAATGATTAGACTAACCTACGGCTGGAGATAGTGAGAACTGGGATGAAGTTTGAAAAGTGTTTCAGTATATTTTTCTACAGTACTCTTTCCAAAATGCAATCTTTCTCAACCTCCTCTGTGGTTGCCCCTGATCTTTAGCAATTTACCCCCCTTCCTTTAATAAACAATACTGAGCATGCCAAACAATAACAGTAGGAAAGGAAGATGAAACTATTCTACTATTTTTGCCTCAACCTGACTCTCAGATTTAAAAGTGTCTGACATTAGGCTGGTGATGTAGCTCAGTGGTAGAACACTCACCTAGCAGGAAAAAGCCCTCGGTTAGATCCCTAGCAATGCAATCAATCAATGTGTCTGGCAAATTAATAAATCTTAGCTAAAAAGAGAAGCTTAAAAAAGAACAATTGAAGCTCCTGTAAACTTCTCCCTGATCACACTTCCTGCCTCTGTACCATAGGTAACAGCTTTGCTGACATATGTGTCTGTCATTCCTACCATTGACTATTTAAACATCATCTACATGTGACTGCTTTTATAGCATTAAACTCCATAAGCATATAGGTTGTGTATGATACTCTTCTCTGTATGGTAATCAGGATGTTGTAATCACTTCAATACTACAAATAACTCTAAAGAAAAATTAATACTTAGTAAAACTAACAAAATAAAACATACATTGTCACAATAGGGAAAAAGAAACAAATTTCTTCCCCCATCTATGAAATGCAGCTATGTCTATTGTGTAAAGTTGATCCAAATACTGAAATTATTGAAAATCTGAGTTTTAATTTAAAAGATTGATTAAATAAAATTTAAAATGACAAACAAAATTTAGGTGTAGAAAAATACATCTTTCATCCAAACAATTCCCTATAAACTCAATAATTAATTTATTCTGATTTTTTGTTTACTACATCAGACATTATTTTTCTATATTCCCTAGGCAGCAACAAATAACACCATGCATGAGGGCTGATATAATTACATGCCAAAAAAGACAGACCAACACCCTCACACTCCACACTCCCCTCTGTGGCTCCTTTATACCCCATATGTTGCTAATAAAACTATTTGAATCATACCTATGAGGCAGTTTTACTGACAGAGTATCAGGCCTCTTGGTTCCTCACAAGGCAAACTATACCACAAAAACTGTTACAAATGCAAATTTTAAAACTGAGTGGAATGGAAATCTGTATTTATACATACAGATATGGAGATACTCTGAAGCATTAAAAACTTGCACTGAAACTGTTTGATATAATACTTCACAGTGTCTGTATTAGCTATAATGAAATATGTAAGGTTATGATATCTGCTAACAATATGAGAGTCGAGCACTACTACGCCATGCATTATCCTATTATGTTGTTAATATGATAATTCAGATATCTCAACTGAATAGGACTGGTCGAGATAATAATAAACACAGGGAATAACCTTCAAATTACACACTATCCCTTATGGGTAATCTCATCCTCATCCCAATACCACACCAGCTTCATCTCTACCATGAATTTATTGAAAATAATACAAATGCTTACATTACAAAATTTTTGCATGGATCTGGGTTTGAAGACATCACTTCAACAAGAGTATATACATTTTTTTATGATTGTAAAAAAAAAAGTATAAAAACATAGTAGCCAAGCAGGAATGTCATATCCATTACTCTAACATGGAACCGTAAATTTT
Source organism: Graphiurus murinus (assembly GCA_004027655.1). Classification (NCBI taxonomy): domain Eukaryota; kingdom Metazoa; phylum Chordata; class Mammalia; order Rodentia; family Gliridae; genus Graphiurus; species Graphiurus murinus. The sequence continues at coordinate 6,255 of PVLC010042931.1, read as the reverse complement.
AAAAAGATAGAGTAAGTTGGGGATGAAGCTCAGTAGTTGAGGGCTTGCCAAGCATGGGTGAACTGCTAGATTCAATCCCCATCACTACAAAAAATGAAGAAAAAGAAAAAAGATACTGAGTGATACATTCTAATAAACTGAATTTACTCACTGTAAGCAAAATAAACACAAAGTCCCTTGGGACTTTAACAATAGTTTAAAAATTGGTCTTCATCCACAAAATGGGGGTAGGGTCTTTAATATAGAACTAATCTCCTAGCATTGCTAGATTAACATTTTTCACTTCCTCCTCCTGAAACTATCCTCTTTTAAGAGGACAAATCATTGCTAAATAGGTATGTCCCTTTAGCCCTTTCCACTGTGAAAGTTATGGAAGATTCCAGTAGATTTGTTCTCAATGCTCACCTAACTTCTTTCCAGCATGTCACACAATACAACAGTGGCTAGAAAGCTAAAAGGCACTTAGCTGGGTCCCATTGCAACTTGGGATCTGCATGTGCCCTTGGCATCCCAAACAGAAATACTCCTAGGAGACTAAGAGAAAGAAAGCAAGAGAGACAACAAACAAAAGCAAGTAGACCCAGCCATGATGGTAAGCAAGGTGATGATGATTCTTCTGGGGCGAGCGGCAAAAGCTGACATTCTCATTCAGCAGCTTCCAAACTTAAGACAGGGCAGTGTGGTACTGACATAAGAGACAGGTGCAGCTCCCTTAGCCAGCTGAAAGATGTGGTTCCAGGAGTTGTTCCTAGAAACTCATTCCTTCTGCTCCCTAAAGATCCTATGAACAATTTATTACTCATTAATAAGCCCCCTTCTGTTTAAACTAGTCCTAATTTTTTGTCTGCCACTGAGAGCCTTTTACAATATATGGGCAAGCAAACAACATAAGATATAAATTTTCAAATACTATACCAAAACTAAGACTGAAAAATAAAGCTGCAGTTGCAGTACAATGTGAATGTACTTAATACTACTGAACTGTACACTTAAAAATGGTTAAAATGTTAAATTTTGTAGTGTATATTTTATCACAGTAAAATATGATTTTCATAAACACACCAAAAATCCATAAATATAGGCCTAGGAATCACAAACTCCTAGATAATTCTAATTTTGTTAAATCACTCCTTTTCCAATAGTCTGAAGCAAATAGGTTATTTAGCTTTTTGGTGTCTAAGTGTAAAAAGTAAAAGAAAACTAAACACATATTAGGAATAAGACAAACACTAAAATTCTATCATGTGAAGAGGGAGCGAGGCCAAGGCAATATTTATTGCAAAGATTAGTATACGCCTATTTAGCCAAGTGCTTTGCATATATTCTCATTTAATTCCTACAATGATGTTTCAAGGTAGATGTCATCATTTTTTTTTCTTTCTTTCTTTCTTTTTTTTTTTTTTTTTTTTTTTTTCAGAGATGAGAAAATGGAAGAAGAAAAGCTAGGCAACTTGTCCAAGGTATTTTAGCTAGTGACTGCTGGAGTAATGGCAGATCAAGATCTGTCTGACTCCAAAGCCCTGGCTCTTCCTACACCACATTTCTCTTCCTGAGTGCCACAGCCACAGTACTCAGCAGGCAAGGGCTAATTAAATTATCCACTGTGATGGAATCATCACAGAGCCAGGAAAGCAATTCCTGAAAAGTGTCACCTAGACCATTAATATAGTATGCCCTGTAGAGTCAAGTGTGATGTTCAAATACAGAAATAACTAGATGATGATTGTTATAATGATAATAGCATCTGGTTATCATTCATTGAGTGCCTATTATGTTTTAAGTGCTTCATATACATTACTTCATTTAATCCCCTGAACATCCCAGTAAGAAATGCACAGTAGGTGTTGCCTTCATTTTACAACAGAAGAAAATGAGATGCAGAGAGATTAAGAACTCTGCCAAAGATTACTGCTCCAGTCAAGTTCAAAGCCAGATTTTGAACCCAAGTCTCTTCGATACTCAAGAATATGAGCAAGGACCACACTTCATATCTCCTTTTATCCTCTACAGAGTCAAACATTTCATGCAGGTGAATATTCAGTAATCAGTGGTTTAACTTTGACATTAGGGACACCAGATGCACATCAAAAATGTTGCTAAACTTCAACCTAGTGTAGAAAAGAAATAAAAAGACATGAAGGTCAGTATGTGTTTTCAGAAAGAGTGAAAGGGTCAGACAACCTCCTGATTTTCTCACACTCTTCTAGCTTAATCCATTTCCTACTTCAGTTGCCCATCACAGAAAAACAAGAGCTAGAGAAAAAAGCTGACTTGTTCAATCAACCCAGTACACTGTTAAAAAATTACATGTATCACACTGTCCTTAGAGCACAGTATAAGATACAGAAAATGCCCTTCATATACCTTCTTCAGATTGCCTGGAGCACAGATAAAACAGACTCCTAGGTCCCACCCTCACAGTCTCTTTCAGCAAGTTTGGGGCATATGGAACCAAAGACTTTGAAACTAACAAACTTCCAGAGGACACTGAAAATGGACCAGTCTACTTTCAATTATTATCATCTTAAATCTTCTTAAACTTTGGTGAACTTTGTATAGCAATTTCAGGCACCAAACCATCTTCCCACTCATGGGTGTTTGCCTCCTACTTGGTACAACACAACTCTGTAATGGAGGTATAAATTACAAACAAGCCAGAAAATAGATAAAGTGTTGGCAGGGTGGTTTCCTAATCTTAGACATTCAGTCTACAAAACTATGAACTAAATAAACCTCATTTCTATATACTACCTCTTTTCTGTAGCTTTGAGTATTTAGTAATGGCAACATAACTTGACTTCCTTAGCACACCCTTTTAATTCTTCACAATCAAATCTATTTAGCAATATTCCACCTAATTCTGGCCTACTGGTAATTCTCACTCTCCCTTTTAAATCAGCTGGCTACTGACTCAGCGAGGTCAGCCACTGAGAACATCACCATTTTTCTAGTACACAGGCTGTAAACAATGCCTTTTTAGTATCCATATTTAACTACCTAGTCAATTACAGTCAAGTCAGCCACCATAATCTCATATAGAAGCCCTCTTTCTCACTACTATTGTAACCTAGTCAATTATAGTCAAGTTGGCCACCATAATCTCATATAGAAGCCCTCTTTCTCACTACTATTGTTACCATCCCAAATTCAAGTCCATATGTCACTTGCCTGAATCACTAGAATAGTTTCCCAGTTGGCCACCATGCCATTACAATGTTACTCCTAATCCGAGAAAATTTTAGTAACATTCCTAAAGTTTATCCCGATTCTTTTTTCTAAGAGAGGAACCATAGGTTTGAATGAAGATTTTACTTTTTTCTTTCTTTTTTTTAATGTCCCTTTATTGGTACATTATAGTCTCACATCATAATGTAAATCATGTAGACAATGATATACATGCACACAGCACTTGCTGCCCACCCCCACCTCCCCATCCCTCCTCCTTCCCAATACAGAGCACTGAGATTGACATTGGTATTTTCATAAATGTACACAGTATTTCCATTAGTGAACATCGTTCTTCCCCCTCCCCTTCCCTTTGACAACTTGTCTGGCTCCAATGAGGTTTCTCCTCCATTATCTGGAGCCCCTCTGGTATCCCAATTACTCCCTAGCTTGCGCATATTAGACAAAACATATGCCTCTTCACTTTGTGTGACTGGCTAATCTCACTAATATAATATTCTCCAGATCCTTCCATTTTTCTTGTAAATGACATTATTTTATTCTTCTTTATTGCTGAGTAGAATTCCGCTGTGTATATTTCCCATAATTTTATTTGAATCCTAATTCTGATAACAACTTGCCATGAGACCTTGAGTAGATCACATAACTCCTCTAAGCCTTTTTTCTCTAAAATGAGGGATGTAAAATCTACAAAACAAGAACTGTTATAAACATTTCGGAAAACACATTCAGGTCTGGGACATAAGAGATGTTCTATGATCTTCTAGAGCTGTCCTCAGCTTAACAAATAACATTTACACACCTTTATGAGATGGCCAAACCCAATTTTGGAGAATTCAGTCTAATCCATTTGCAGACTCAGATTCCTCTGCTCCTCATGCAAGACCATCAAAGACCCTTTAATCATGCAGTGCTTTTAAGACTCTTTCTCTACTTTTCTTGTTATCTGCTCAACCTAAAATCTCCTTTTCCTAAGACTTTCCCAAACATTTTTCTACCAGTTGTTTAAGACCCAGCTCAATTATCACATCTTTCAAGAAATACAAATACGACATGCTCTTTTGTTTCACTAGGTTTTATTTCTGCCTCTTTTATACCATTTCTTCCATTTACTTATATACTGGTCTTCTTCCCTTATTAGAATACAAACTCTTTGAGGGCCAAGACTATATATTCTACCTACTACAAATTAAAGCATTAAAGAAAAATAACAGTGAAACTTCAAAATATGAGATTAATTTTCAATACTACTTATATTGTTTACCCCAAATAACTTATGTAGTCACTTATCCTATCTATATGATCATAATGGAATAAAAATGTTCAATAAACTGGGACATATGACTTATTTAAATTATGTAATTGAAACACAAGGAAAAAATAGACTTTTATAAATCTGCACTATTGGGAGTATGATTATAATCACAGTTAGATCCTATCAATTCAAAAGGATAACCCTGTCATTTTATTCATGAATTATCAAATAATTCAATTTCAAAAACATTCAAATGTAACAATCATTTACATGTTTAAAAATGCAACACAATGGTATATGCTGAAGGAATTTTCAAGATATTTTATAAAAATTAATCAGAGGTGATCATTTTTTGCCAGAATGGAGTATATATGTAATTCTTGAACACTGAACAAGAGAAGAAATAAGTAAGCAAACCATATATACGTGGAATGAACAAATAATTGACTACAGGATTCAAGTACAACATGACATTTTTGAGTGAATAAAAAAGACTGCATTATGGTTTCTTTGTCACACATCTATTCCAGAACATAAGTGACGAGAAAAACCATAGAGACACATGTAATAGACAGATGCAAGCAAGTGCAGAGTGAAAGAATGGCTACAAAGACTAGAGAGAGGCAAAAGCACCTGCTTCCAATTTGTCTTCTATACACTGTAAATAGTACCTGCTTTTTTGGTTAGAAAAGCTCAGAGAAAATTGCACTGTTGCATCAGTGTGTGAGTACATATGTATGCTTATTCTCTCATGTTGTTGTATTGAAAGACATTACATGGGTCTCTAATTTTAGAGCAAATCTGAAGTATAACAATATCATACTAATGACCCATCTTTAGTAAAGTTCTACAAATAAGGATAGACTTCAACATTAAACATTCTTAAGTCTTCCCTATATTCACACAGGATGCATTTCAAACTGGAGAGAGGTGGTGATGTTTGTTGTTTGCTTTTTACTTTGGATATAATATCATCTGTCCAGGTACTGAGTTCTAGTATTCTCTCAGCATATAATTAAGCCAATTATTTATTTTAAAATATAGTATACACACATACACACAATTAGACTTTAGCTGTAGGATAAGTAAATACTTTTCTATCTATATGCAATAACAAAGATTACTTGCAGTCAAGTTGACTGAACATGTATCCATTTTTAAAGTGTTTGATCTTAAAAGTGTTTGATCTGACCATTAAGAAATACCTAATAACTACCAAATCCAACTCTCATTGCTTCATCCCTTATAATGAATTATGTAACAGCCCTGTTTTACATCCTGAACCACTCTAAGGGTCTGAGCAACTATAGGCTTTCTTCTCAAAAATACCTACTTGTAAGTGCATGTAGATATAAGATTTTATTGTCAATAGACAGTTTCCATATATGAAGCTTTCCTAATGTCTGTGTACTCTGGCTTACTTTGCTTTCTCCAGTATTTTGGAAGTGTTTCCAAAGCCTGAGTTTGTATACAAATTTCTCCCCCTTCCACCACTTACCAGCAAGGTAAAATGCCCTTTCTGTACTTTTCTTTATAATCTCATAATTGTTTTGCAAATTAAATGGCTATATTATGCTGTGTTATTTTTGTTGATTTCTTTACTTTCTTCTCTATTGGAATGAGAGTTCGTTAAGGCCAAAATTGTGTCAAGACTCTTTCTATAACTCTAGTAACTACTACAAGGCCTAATACAAAGAAAGTATTCATTAAGTATCCATCAATCAAACAAAGCCACAGGTTGATAATTATGGAAGCTTGGCAATGCAGAATAGGGGAAGGAAAGTGTTTCCCTCTACTAGTGCATCTTTTTTTTT
>PVLC010042930.1:0-12754 GCA_004027655.1 Graphiurus murinus | reverse complement strand
AAAAATTATCCTTCTCCAAAAGTACAGAGTGATGGTTGAACTCTCTTTCCATGTGGGAGTCATAAAGCAATATCCTGTAAATTATTTATGCATAATATCCTTTAGTAGGGAGACTTTTCAGGACTAAAATCTAATTTTAGAAAATGAGGTTCTCATATAAATATCTAAGTAATTTTATTCTGCGAGGACTGGAAGAGCCTTGGAGAGCCTGGTAACGTCTCCTTGTAACTGTGCTCCGGGACTTATTGAAGAGTAAGAAAAGCCATTGGTTCTCAAGCACATTATCAGAAACACTAAAAAACAAAGGTATTAAAAACAAGTTAAAGAAGGCGTGCCTGGAGTATCACTTGGCATTATAAGATATGGTGATGGAATTTTTATAGTCTCCCGAAGAAACAAAACTTCTGCCCTTCGGGGAAAATTGTGATGGTTCTTAGGCTACCAAAAAGTCTAATAACTCATAGTCCTATTGCTCTAAAATAGCTTACCTTTCTGATTTGTCCTCAAAAAGATTCATTAAGTTCTTAAACATGGAGACGACCTTATTGGAGACAACCCACCTTCCCTTGCGTGTGTGTACTTGCAGGGTGGTCAGGCAGCGTGCAGTGCTCGCTTTTCATTCACTGTGTGCTCATGAACTATCTTTCGCTGGGATACTCCTTTAAATGTACCCATTACTCTCTCCCTATATTCCTAAAGCAACACAACGGGGTATCTCATTGAATGCCAATGGAGGGCGGTCTGGAGCTTGGCCACCTGGTAGGTGGGCGGGCAGAACTAGCAGGTACATCAGGCTGACCCCATAGTTTTTCCTCGGGTTCCCAGAATGTGTGGCCTCAAACCCATTCCTCATTGCTACTGTGACAGTGTCCACAATCTTCACTGAGGATAAACTAAGGCGTCCGGATGCTCAAGGAAGGCTCCAGAGGAAACAGAAGCCTGGTCTTCCCTAAGGAAGCTTCAAGTGCCAGGTGTTTTCTAAAGAGAATTAACTTCCCAGAAGTGGGCACGTGGTCCCGGCACACATCTCTCTGGTCCCAGGAAGCTATATGTGCTCTGTGCTCAGTAACTCAACCCCACACAGTTCAAGGAAGGCACCTAGGATTCGCTGCTGTAAGTCAGTGCACGTCGCTGGACCAGACCCACAACCTGAGCTTGGCAGCCTTTTCGGGGCAGCTTTTGACCCTGGAATCTGGGTGGCACAGGCCGCCCACCCCGGGTACCTCTTCCTCACCCTGCACTTCACAGAAACTGCCTTAGTGGCTCGTGGGACTCTTTGGCAACAAAATCTTTTTTTCCAAATTGGTTTTCTCCTGCGTCTTCAGTAGCATGCATGCCCTGTAACATGCAGTCACTAATGTTGGAGGTTTATTTCATTTTAAACATTGCCAAGAAAAGTATTTTTAGAACTCATAAGTGTTTTTTATATAGAAAGACAATGCAATGGCTTATGGCTTATAGAAAGTCATAAGCCACTGCAATGCCATCGGCCCTGGAGTGTGAGATCTGCACACACACACACACACACACACACACACACACACACACACAGTGTGAATGTATGTGAGTGAATTCCACACACCTGTGCACGCCTGCTGCTGGCATGGCACCAGGAGCAAAGGGCCTGTTGAAAACACATGAGGTTTGAGAGTAAGCCAATCAACGCATTTTTCCATGTCTTCACATTCCCTTTGCTTAAGGTCTCCATGGCGATTTCCTCTCCCCCTTTCAGTTTCCCCAGAACACCACAGGCACAGCCGCTCATGTTTCCTGCTCAGGCCCTTGTTCTCGCTGTCATCTCACACACACAGTGGGATGTCACTGAAGATGAAGCCTCAGGAAAGCATCACAGCTCCCAGGATGCACCTCTCCCACTCGTGCCCACGTGCTCCGGCTAGGACTGACTTTCCCGCTCTTCCTGCACGAAGGCACAGCCATTTGCTAAGGCCCAGCTGCTCCAAGGCCTGCTCTTGGCAAGTTTCCATCTATATCTTGGTGGATTTCTTCATCCATTCACCAAGATGATTGTCAGAAGTCGCTACATAGGAAATGGCACGCTGAGCTGGGGATGACACCGCACTGTGCGTCCAGGTGAGGTAGCGAAGGCATTAAAGAGTCAAGGTAATAAAAACAATGAAAATATGCTTCATGAACTGAAAATGCATGTCTGTCATGCTACCAAACAACAATATAAAAATGGCCATATATTTTTGGCACTTGTAGAAACAGTAAGCTTGTTGGCTGGAAATATACACTGGCATCTCCGAGATGGCATCTGATCTTTAAAGCAGTTTTGAAAAACTTTCAGTAATATTTACCCAGGGCTAAGGGCAATTTGCAAACCCCATAGGAAAGAACGGGCACCATGGCTCTGTTTGAGTGTCCACAGAGAAAGCAGTACATGGTCTGCAAAGACAGAAGTGGCCAGCAACCTCTGCTTGTGGGGCTACACCAGGCCATAAAGCTGCACCCAGTAGCTGTGATCCGAGGCAGCCTGTGTCGCAGTTTAGAGAGAGGAGAGAATGGCAGGACCCTCTTGGGGAGCCACACCATCAGCTAACTGGGTTGGGGAGAAGGCAAAAAGAGAAGAGCCATCTTCTGCTCATGTGAAAAACACTAGCTCCAAGACTCGTTCAGATACCTGCGAGCAGCCAAACCACACTGAGGACTGGAGCTAAGTTGTGTTAGAAGCCATCAAGGTCTTCAGGAAAAGGGACATGAAATGTGGGCGGAGACATGTTCTTTCAGGGAAGCTGTGAGGACTTGTAAACATCCAGTGGTTGTACAGGATAAATCTTCCATATGACTGGTCTCTGCCTTCACTGAGGAGTGACCCCTAAACCTATGTGAAGGGTCCTGGTGAACCAGGAAGCCAAGTACATGAATTCAATGGAGTATGATTGGAAGACCCCTTTTCTCCTCACTGTTAAAAAAAAAAAACAAAAACAAAAAAACATGCTATTGATTAGATATCATTTAAAACTTGGATAATCCACACTGGTACAAAATAATAGACTATTAACTATTAATACCATGCTGTTACCATATCATGATTATTCTCGGCAATGCCAGAATGCTTATGCACTGCCTTCATGGCATGTGGTGGACTAAATCCTTGCAAGTAGCACCGCTGGATATCATCACCTTAAAGTTTTGTAGACTAAACTCTTGTCTAGCAATAAGATCTCAATTTGGGGAGTGCATGGCTACCGTAAATACAATTTGCTGTTTTTTTCAGAGAAGCTGTGAGGACTTGTGAACATCCAGTGGGTTGTACAGGATAAATCTTCCATATGACTGAGCTCAACCCATGAGCTAAACGTGGTTCTCACATTTTTAAGTGACCAAACAAAAACCCAAAGAGTGGTAACATTTCATGGCACCTGAAATAGATGGAGACTTTGAGTTTCAATGTATACACATGCAAGCTTTATGGATCCTAGCCACTTCCATTTGTTGATGTGTTATCTGCATTGATCTTCACATCCCAGAGCAGAGCTGAGAAATTAGCAGAGAGGTGCTCAACCTGCACAATATCTGGGATTTAATACCAGGTGTGTTGACCTGGAAACAGTCCATTCCTACTGTTACAGTCTGTGAGTTTGTATCCAAACTGAACTCAAGTCCAGTTATAGAGAATGTACTGCTTTTAGGGGCTTCTGTTTTTGTTTTCTGATTGATTTTACTTAAATCTTCAACAGAGATCAAGTTAAAATATATATACATTATATTCAAATTCTTTATTGCAGCCAAGTGTTGTGGCACAGACTTGTAGCCCCAGTACTTGGGAGGCTGAGCCAGAAGGATGTTAGGTTGGAGGACAGCCTCAGCAAACAGTGAAACTCTCAGCAACCGAGTGAGACCCTGTTTCAAAATTAAAAGGAAACAGGACTGGGGGTATAATGAGTCAGAGGGAGAAAGCCCCTGAGTTCAATCCCCAGTAATTCCCCCAAAACACCTCTTTATCGCAATTTTCAGATTTTTGTCCAATTTCACTGAGTGTCCTATTAAGATATATCACATTCTTTTTAAAAAATATTATTTTGTTGACACATTATAATTGTACATCATAAGGAGGTTCATAGTGATTAGAAACACACATGCACATGGCTCTTGGTGCCTTCCCTTCTATCCCACCCCAGTCCCTACCCTCTGTGTGCATATTATTGAGATAGGTACTTATCACGTCATATAGGGACATAACATTATTTGAACTGTTTCCTTCATCAAATCCCATTTTTTCCTCTCTCTATCTCCCCCGCCTCATTTATCAGAAGTCTGTATTGTTTTCCATTACTCTCTAGCTACTTGGATAACCATAGTATAGATATTGAGTATATGTCAGAAGAGATGGAATTCTCTCCCAATCCAAAGGCACAAATGGAGAGCAACAACTGGGAGGTGGGATCCTGCTGTAGACCACGGCCAGGCTGAGGGGGAGGCCCTGGGGGCTTTTCTGTGTCCCTGGGCACTCTGGCATCCTGAATAAATCATCAAGTCTATCACGATCTCAATGAACACCTCAGTTGCTAATGGAAAGGTTACTTTATGTGTCATTCCAGTTTCTTCTAAGGAGGACCTGGGGGCTGAGGAACTGGGCTCCAAGACATGTCCCCTTTCACCAAGAAGAGCCCAGATGGTTTCTTTTTTAATTTTCTAGACTGGAGGACACATTTAGCCATTTTTTACCCAATTATTCTTTTTTTTTTTTTTTTTTTTTTTTTTTCGGTACTGGGGGTTGAACTCAGGGGCATTCTACCTCCGAGCTATACCCCCAGCCCTATTTTTTATTCTTTATTTTGAAACCGAGTCTCACTAAGTTGCAGAGTGCCTCACTAGGTAGCTGAGGCTGGCGGCGAACCCAGATTCTCCGGTTTCAGCCTCCCGAATGCTGGGATTACAAGCGTGCGCCACAACGCCCGGCTCCAATTATTCTTTTACTATGAGAAGTTACTTTTTCCCCAAGACAAGAAAGATGATTGGAGGATTCAGCCTGACAATCACGGAGTCTGTGTTCCAGTTTTAGCTTCTCTCCTAACTTGCTCATTTACCTTTCATTAGATATATTTGGGGATCACAGCATGCTTGAAATGCAATAAACATTGATGATTGGAGGAAGCTAAACTCATCTCAGTCTCCTCCAATCTGAAGATGAAGAAACTCTAAAACTCTGCAGACTACCCTGTAGTGTGAAATCTATATAATATGAATTTTGATTTTTGACTAAAAATTCAAATAATATATATTTATTTGAATTTTTAGTCAAATAAGACATAGGGGTATATACCGCACCTATGTTATGGAAGGTTATGGAAGGAAATTATGAGATGAAGAAAGAGTAAATTATAATTTACAGATGAAATCATAGGACAAACTTGCTTCCCAATAGAACCCAGAGAAATAGGTTCCAAGAATCCTCCACAGAGGGGATGTGGACTCTAGAGTCCACTTCACATTCCTATTCTGTCTCAAAGTTTTTTATTATTATAAACTGTCTTGCTTCTCCTGAAGATGGAACTCACGGCTGATGCCAGGTGGGGTCTGCTGCAGTCCTGCTGATCTCAATTTGGGCAACTTTCAATGAGACCTGTAATCACTTCAGAAGATGTGCCCTTCTCTGTTGTACAGAAAAACAGACATGTATAGAAGACGCTGCTTTGCCCAGAAAACCAGTTAGAGACTTTGATTGTAACAAGTACATGGAGAGCTTGCTTATCAATTAATTGTGATGTTGATGTAGATCAGTGAGTTTCAACAGCCTTTTCTGTAGCAGGGAAAGCTATTTTTCTAAATGTTAGGTGGCTTCCAAAGTCAAAAAAGACCAGATGATCAAATAGAATAAAAGCAAATGAAATGAGGGGCATCCTCTACACAATGCTAACCGTGGGTCACTGATGTTACTGTAAGTTTTCTATAAACTGACACAACAGAATAAAAGGAACCAAGTTTCAGATGCTCCAAAACTCCCCAGGCAAAACAAGCTGGTGGCTCAGCAAAAGTAAATACTTGACTAATTGCCTATAAAAGTACAGAAGAGATAGGATCTTTGTGGTTTGTTTTGACAGGTTTTTCCTAAATATGACTCCTCTCTGAGGCACTGTTCTGAGTAAATTGTATATAAACAAGGAAAGTACCCTTGGATGTCTATCTGCCACACTGGACGAGAAAGCCGAGGAGCCCAGGAGCATGTGATACTCAAGATTCAGACTTGAGCATGGTGAGAGTGAATCAGACCTACCTGGACAGATACAGGAGGAGGGCACTGGAGCTGCCCCACAAGAAGAGTTAGCATCCACCAAAGTCCAGGACCCATGTGAAGCACATGGCATGGCCCAATCTGTACTTTAGAGCGAAAATATTCCATTGTCCACCATTACCAATGGAATTCTTACATAATCCCCATCTCCTGTAGATACTTCGCTTTGCATCTGGGTATTACTCACATATACGACACTATTTCTAATTCTGTTTTATTAAAGAAGCACTGGGTTTAGCAATATCTGAAGCCAGCATTGGGAAACAGAAATTTAAAGGCAACTAATGTTTTTAGAAAATTGGAAAATAAGGCCCTTTTTGATTGACTGCTGGATAAAAGTCTTTATATTGTTTAACACACAACAAAGGTACCAAAGTCCTATCTATGAAGAGTTTGAAAGCTTTCCAGTACACAGAAGTGTATATGCGTTGGTATGCTTGTTTGTTTCTGTTGCACAGACATCCACTTGAGCAAAATCTGTATCTGCAGAAATCTCTTGACTTTTTTCAGGAAGACAAGACTTGCAATTGTAGCAAAGACACAGCTATCTGGACTCTGAGTCCATCTCTCCATCTGCTTACCCTTCCTAGACAACAGTTAATTGACACAACCTTTGATGAACTAGCATGCTCTAGTCTGCAAGTCTGTCCTCTGGGTCATCATGAACTGTCCCTGTGATGTCATACCTACTATCCGTGGACAAGAGGGTGCCTCTGAATGCTCTGGATTGTGCCAGATACAGAGAATTCTAGAAGGTGACACAGCAAAGATCCAGTTGACCCTACAGGTCAAAAATCTTATCTTCTTGCCAAAGTATCAAAATATAAAATGATCACATTTTGCATAAATTGATAAATGAACTGAAGTTCAAAGATAATTGAAATTCACGTTGGATCCAAATGAAGAATTTCCAACGTACCATTTCAGTGCAATGTCTGTAGATAACCCTGCTTTCCCTGGAAAACCTACGGAACACTATCATTGTAATAACTATATGGAAGGCTTGTTTATCAACTAGCTGTCATTGTGGAGCTTACTCTAGATCAGTGAGTTTTTCAAAAGCATTTCCTAAAGCATGGAAAGCTATTTTTCTAAACTTTAGTCAGAAACTCGAGAGTACCATAGAAAATAGCACTGCAAGAAGTTAAGTGTTACTGTCTCTTTTCCTTAAAGCATCCTTTTGTGATATGCGAAGGAAATATTGTAATCTCAACTTTAATGACAAGAAAAAAGTTAGAAATGCACTATTCAGAAATGGCGATTTATCTCAGGTCACCTAGTGAGAAAATTAGCACTGGCTCTAGAATCCAATTTGTTTCCATTCATCGGCTTCCTGAGGCTACACCCTGCTTACTCCTGATACATGGCATAAACCCCTCAACACTTCACAATCAGATACTCTCCATGACTCTCATTTCTTCCTCAAGTCTCACAATTTCACAGCCTCATAACATTTAGAAGAATTCTGAAATATGGCTAATTTTTCATACCTTTAAATAAATAAAATAGTTACAAGATCATGTACTGTACCTTTCTCAAATACCCCAACTAATCATTCCTACATTAAGCCACTCATTTCTCTAACTTGCTTAAAATTAGAATACTACCAGGGCCTTGCATTTTATCTTCATACTCAGGTTCCTTTTTAACTGTGTGATGTTACCTTTAAGAGAAAGGCAAGGGACCAAAATGTGCACATTAGAGAAAAGGTTGAGCCATGACCTTTATAATGCCAAACTTTAGCAACACAAATGTATGCTGTAGACTTAAGGGATCCAAAGTAATAGCTTTGGTCCCTGCGCTCAGGAATCTTGCCTTTTCCTTCGCGCAGAGGCTTACATTTAGCTCATATCAAATAAGAGTCTCTGAATGCTAAACCACGATGCATGAGTAACCATTTGCACCTGAATTTGATGCATCCCAAATTTTAGTCCTTAGTCTCAAATCTTAGTGCCCCATCCTTCTGCCCATCAACCTCTTGCCTTCTTTTTGCACGATTTAAGGATGTGTTCTGTTAATTGTTTAGGAGCCTGTGAGAAGCATAAATCTGTGCAATGGGGAGGCCAGAAGTTTCACTCAAGAGGATGCTTGCCACCACGGTGGATATGCCACCAACCCAGGTCAGGTGCACAGCAGACAACCAGAAGGCCACTCTAGTGATCCACCCAGTCACCCTGACTCTCCGCCCGCAGTGTGCGGCACACAAAGAGGAGAGTGCTGCAGCAGAGAGCTCTCAGCCTGGCAGCATGGAGTGGTCGCGGGTCCTCACCTCACATGCATTCAACTGAAGCTTCTACACCTGCAGGGTGAAAACCCAGGCACAGGCACCGTCTAGGGAGGGAAGAGGTAGAGTGAGCAATCAATCACACCTCCAGGAATTCAGAACCAACAGAACCAATAATCAATTGACAGGACAAGGGGATCTCTCTCTCTCTCTCTCTCTCTCTCTCTCTCTCTCTCTCTCTCTCTCTCTCTCCCTCCCTCGCTCTATCTTTCTCTCTCTCAGCAAAGCCAAGGTTATCTGCTTCTCCTGAAACCTCTCTTGCTGTGCGAGAATTCCACCTTCTGGTCTCCAAATCCAGAAGCGGTTCACTGAATTCCAATAGGTTATCCCTATACCTGAATTCCCAGCATCCAGTTACCTTAGCAGAGGCTTTGCTGTCCTCGGACCAGGAGACCCATCTATGTGTGGGAACCTGTCTGTGTCAGTGCGGGGCTAAGGGAACCTTGCTCCCAGAGACATGCTCATCCTAAGTCATCGGTTCAAGCTGCTTCTTTTAGTAGTTCACAGTTGCGTCTCTGGTTAAAGAGAATTAAAGTTCTGTTTGGCTGCTTCTACTAAGGAACAGATGATGTCCCAAAGGAGGTAACAGAACTGCTAGGCTCTATCCTCACGCCTTCGATTCCAGTTTCATCCTGTTGTTTCCCAGGAAGTCTCTCCCTTTCCTAGGAAGGGATTATTTTTCAGTGCTAAGTGTTTCCTCCCATGCAATGAATTACTAAATGGAAAGTCTGCAACTTTCCTTCCTCTCCCTCTCAGCCCATATCTAATCATCATTATTATATGCCAGCCAGCCTCTCTAATGTGTTAGGAAGAGTTACTAAAAACTTTAAAACACAGAGCTCCAAAGATGTCACTTTCCCAATTCACAGATTAGAAGAGAGAATATGAAATATTTCCCAAATATAGTCTTAGTGACTCAAGTTTCAAGAAACATAAAATTTGCCACCTGGGAGGGATTGTAGGAATAGCCCATGCCATCCCTTTATATCACATATAAATAACAATGTTTGTGAAAATTTATATTTTTTGCCCAGAGTGACACAGAGAGAAAGTTATTTAATGTCACATGTTTTTTCTATAAAAGCCATTACAACAATGTACACACTTCAAATTTTACTTTTAAGAATAAAAATAAGACACTTCAGCACTGCGATTTATGAGTCATTTTGGTAAGAACTGTGGGAAGCTCCCTGCTTTAAATGTTGCCCCTGCTGTTACCATCAATTTTCAAATTGATTCACAGGAGCAAGAATGTACCTGTTTCTCTTTGATTTTCAGCAATAGTTGAAGAAGATGGTTCAAGAATTAGGCAAACTGGGCATGGTAGTGCACGTTTATAATCCCAGTACCTGGGAAGCTGAGACAGGAGGATCTCAGGTTTGTGGCCAGCATCAGATACTTAGTGAAGCCCTCCACTACTTAATGAGACCCTGTTTCAAAATAAAGAATAAAATATAGGGCTGGGGGGTTTAGCTCAGATGTAGAGTACCCCAGGTTCAATACCCAGTCCTGAAAAAAATTAGGCAAAATATTTATCATTATATTTGAAGAGTTTTCAGATTATAATGTGGTGAATGCTATGAACTATTTGGATATATTAAAGAGAAATTACCAACACTTCCTGAGGAGGTATTTCCCTCATAATATGAGAGGTTACAGACATAGAAAAAAGAACAGATTTCGTCAACTTAACTTTTTTTTTTTTATTTTATTTTTTTGCGGTACTAGGGGTTGAACTCAGGGGCGTTCTACCTCCGAGCTACACCCCCAGCCCTATTTTTTATTCTTTATTTTGAAACCGAGTCTCACTAAGTTGCGGAGTGCCTCACTAGGTAGCTGAGGCTGGCCAGGAACCCGGATCCTCCAGTCTCAGCCTCCCAAATGCTGGGATTACAAGCATGCGCCACCACGCCCGGCTCGTCAACTTAACTTTTTATGATCCAGTATCACACTAATTTGCTAAGTTTCTCTAGTTGAAATTGATCAAGTTCATCAACTGCTTATGAACATTTATTTATTTTCTGCAGTACTAGAGATTGAACCCAGGCCCCTTTGCATGCTTGGCCACTGAGATACCCCTTCAGCCCTGCATGTGAAATCTTAATATAAAAGGTCACCTTTCCTAAGAAAGACCATATAGATCATAAATAAAACCCAAAGTAAAATGTCCTGAAACATGTGGACAGATCAACTAGAAAGCAAAGGTGGGCCCGAGTGAAATCCACTAACACCAAAGCCTTTTTAATCTTCATTTGTATTAAAATTCTCCCTGCCCCTTTATTAAGAACCAGCTCAGGAGACACACATTACATGTTGAAACTTGTTCTCTATCTTGGAAGGGCAGAATGAAAAAAAAAGGGGAAATCTGGTCTTAAATATGCTGAGGAGTGTGGATTCCTGAGCAGGGCTGACTAAGTCCTGGAAGAGATCTTTGGGCCCTGGTGATGGCACAGACCTAGGCCTGACTTAACATCACTCAGAGTTGCCTTCTCTCAAGATTCAAAATTAGGCATCAAGCCGAGCGTGGTGGCGCACGCTTGTAATTCCAGCATTCGGGAGGCTGAGCCCGGAGGATCCGGGTTCGCGGCCAGCCTCAGCTACCTAGTGAGGCACTCCGCAACTTAGTGAGACTCGGTTTCAAAATAAAGAATAAAAAATAGGGCTGGGGGTGTAGCTCGGAGGTAGAACGCCCCTGAGTTCAATCCCCAGTACCGCAAACAAACAAACAAACAAACAAACAAAAAACAAAATTAGGCATCAGAGAAATGTCTGCTCAAGGAAGCGAAGCACGGTTTCTACCTGGGGTCCTGGAGATTTCCTGTGTGCCCTCCACCCAGCCCATCTGATTTACTTATTTTCCAGCTTACAACTGGCTCCATCATTAAAACTACAGTTCCTCTCCTTGGTGACCCACACTTAATTACGGCCTCATCTGTTTCACAGTCGCTGTGTCAGGGAAAAGAGCACGCTCAGCAAGCTGCTTTTACACAATGTTCTTTTTGCTACACGTGTATTGGGGCCGCCGTCAGCCCAGTATGATGATACATGGCCCCGGCTACTTCTTGCACCTGCCAGGGCTCTCGCCTCCCTGATGGCATTTACGCACCTGTGTATCACGTCCGCAATCTGAGTAGTAACATTCGCTAAAACATCTGTAAACTTGCCAGACAGGGTCATTTTAAAGTATGTGAGTGTAAATTCTCAGACATTAATTCTATAAGTGCATCATCTTCAAACTTATATCCCGAAGCCTCGATGTCCCCACCTTCCCCGACACCTTTCAGAGCAAGGTGTTTTTACATGACAAAGCAGCCAATGAACGAGTGGGTATTAAAATGAAAGGATACTCCAACAGTTTAATCTTCCTTTTTGGGAGTGGTTATAAATGCCATCCTAACATTCACAAAGCTGCCCATTTCATATCTATTAAAATATACAGTTTCCCAATAGAACAACCGAAATGGTATTCTATGGGAGAAACCAAACATCTGCTTCAACTCAAATTATAATATGTGGTTTGGAATGTCAAAGAGGAAATCAGAGCCATGCATTTTAATCACTGAGTGCTGTAGAGAAAATCTGGTGGGTTCATTAGCACTAAACATAAATGCTAGACTGCACCAAGTCTCCGGTTACCACTTCTCCTTGAACATGTGAGTATCACATCCATGCCAAATTGCAAAGTTTATTTAGAAATTTATTTCAGAATACGTTGATGTTATAGAATACCTTTGTATTGTTTACAATGCTTTATAGCCATCTGTGATATGAGTAAGTCAAGCATTTGAATTCCCGTTATACATTTCAAAAATTAAAACAAAAGCACAAAGAGGTATCTAGTATAAATAATGTACCACTCCTGATGTCTTAGCTCTAACTAGATGTTAGGTCCATGACAAGGTATATGTGTGGGAGTAGGTTTATGACATTACTTTTAGAGTGAAGAAACAACTATCTCACCAAAACTCATAGTTAAGCTATTTTACCGACTCAATAACAAACTACTCTTCACACCTATAAACATATGCTTCCATACAAATGACACATTAATGGTGTTCTTAACTGAAAATAAATTCAGAGTATGTTTTGTATCTGTTTGTATAATGGAAAGCATAACAATAGCTGCAATGTATTTTAATTAACCATACAGTGAAGAGGAGGAAGCACTCAGTAATTTAGTAGAGGAGGTTCTCAAAAAAAAAAAAAAAAAAAAA
>PVLC010042929.1:0-12747 GCA_004027655.1 Graphiurus murinus | reverse complement strand
AAGTTATGGTTTAAACACATAATGGAACATAATGCCACCATAAAAAATGATCAATGGAGCCAGGCGTAATCCCAGCATTCGGGAGGCTGAGACCAGAGGATCTGCGTTTGCGGCCAGCCTCAGTCGAGGCACTCCACAACTTAGTGAGACTCGGTCTCAAAATAAAGAATAAAAAATAGGGCTGGGGGTGTAGCTCGGAGGTAGAATGCCCCTGAGTTCAATCCCCAGTACCGCAAAAAAAAAAAAAAAAAAAAAAAAAGATCAATGGAAAAACTATGTAAATGCATTAGAAGATGCTTAGACTGGGCTAGGAAATGTAGCTCAGTGGTAGAACAGTTGTCTAGCATGCACAAGGCCCTGGATTCAACTATGTAATAAACTAGAAGGTGTTTTCTAGATAGGAACTTTGGGTGATCTTTCTCCCTCTTTTTTTTTCTACTTTTTAAGTTTTCAACAATGAGAATGTCTTCTCTTGAAATGGGATATAAATAGGCTATACTTCCTTTGTATAAGAAATAGAGCCAGACACAGTGGCTCGTGCCTGCAATCTAAGTACTTGGGAGGCTGAAACAGGAGGATCATAGGAGGGAGGCCAGCTTCAGCAATTCAGCAAGACCTTCAACAACTTAGCAAGATCCTGTTTATAAAAAATAAAAAGGGCTAGGGGTATAGCTCAAAGGTAGAATGCTCCTTGATTCAATCCCTAGTACAAAAAAGGAAAAAAAGAGAAAAAGAAACCGTAAGTTAATAATCCCAAAACTTTAAGAATCTAATTTCCCTAAATGCAAAAACCATATATAAAATTCCAAAATGTCAATATTATCATAATAAAATTTCCTATGTATGACACATTAAAGCAATACAAACACTATTTTTCCAATTATAAATCTTACAATGATTTCAACTATTTTCTGTTTATATTCATCACTTCTAGATACATACTTTTGCTTTTGACTGTGTTAATTCAAAGTGGATAGATTCTATTTTAGTCATTAAAGAATGATTCTGCGTGACCAAACAAGCATTCTGTTGCCTAAGTTTATTAAGTTTCTCTCGAAGGTTTTTAATTTCCTGATCCACAGGAGCAGAAGATGAAAAAGGCATCTGAAAAACAAAAAAGAGCAATCTATTTTGAATTAGTTACATACAACGAAAATGATACATAATTATCATTAAAATGACCTAGCAGGTCAGGAAAAATAAGTTAAACTATTCGGTGAATACTGATAAAAATACATGACACATTCAGCTTTTTCTTTTCCACTGCTGGTGGAGGTATACATTAAGTACAACTTGGAAAACAGTGGTACAGTTTGTTAAAATTGCTTGGTATTATGCAATAAAGTTGATGCTAAAACCAACAATCTAAGCCGGGCGTGGTGGCGCACGCTTGTAATCCCAGCATTCGGGAGTCTGAGGCCGGAGAATCCAAGTTCACGGCCAGCCTCAGCTATCTAGTGAGGCACTCCGCAACTTAGTGAGACTCGGTTCCAAAATAAAGAATAAAAAACAGGGCTGGGGGTATAGCTCGGAGGTAGAATGCCCCTGAATTCAATCCCCAGTACCGCAAAAAATAAAATAAAATAAAACCAACAATCTCTATCCTGGGTATAAATCTAATAGAAAGTTTTCTACTTTTGTACTGAGGATATAAAAATCTTCGTACTTGCACTGACTATGAGACAATAAATGGAAGGAGCCCAAGAGTCCACAAATAATGAGCTGATAAAATATTCTTTAATCAGTAAATATACTATGATAATCTTTAACATATATTTTACAATAAATTATTTTAATTTTCATAAAGACTGTGATTTTCAAAATATTGAGTTAATTCTATTGTTTTTAGCAATATTTCCAAACTATATAAAAAGGCTAGGTGAAGTGCAGCAGGCTTATAATCCCAGGACTTGGGAGGCTGAGACAGGAGAATCACAGGTTCAAGAATAGCCTCAGCAAGCTGGGCGTGGTGGCGCACGCTTGTAATCCCAGCATTCGGGAGGCTGAGACCGGAGGATCCGGGTTCGTGGCCAGCCTCAGCTACCTAGTGAGGCACTCCGCAACTTAGTGAGACTCGGTTTCAAAATAAAGAATACAAAATAGGGCTGGGGGAGTAGCTTGGAGGTAGAATGCCCCTGAGTTCAATTCCCAGTACCGCAAAAAAAAAAAAAAAAAAAAAAAAAAAATAGGGCTGGGGGTATTGCTCGGAGGTAGAACACCCCTGAGTTCAATCCCCAGTACTGCAAAAAAAAAAAAGAATAGCCTCAGCAACACAGTAAGACTTTCAGCAACTTAGCGAGACCCTGTTTCAAAACAAAAAATAAAAAGGGCTATAAAATAAAAAGGGGTTATAGCTTGGGGGTAGAAGTCCCTGGGTTCAATCTCCAGTACCACAGACAAACACAAAACATATATATATGTTTTATATATATATATATAAAAGAAAAAGCATACACAGAAAACTCCTGCCCATCTTAAGTAGTTAGGTAGCCATTTTTATAACTCTTATTTAGTCTTCTAGTGATCCCACGTGTATATACAAGCAAGACAAATTACTCACTTCCCTTGCTGATATATTATGTATTCTATTCTGCACCTTGCATTTTTTTACTTACACAAAATATACTGGTAATCACTCCATAAGCAATATAATGAGAAACTCATGTTTTCTTTTTTTCCCCCTTAACTGTATAGTTTCCATTGCATGAATGAACCATAGTTTATTCATTCAATCAAGTATTACTGGACACTGAAGCTATTTCTAATATTTTGTTATGACAAACAGTTCCTCATTTTGTACTTATATAAATGTACCTACAGGATGGTTTTCCAGATAAATATCTGCAAATACTGCTCTATATGAGTTACATCATTTGGATTCCCACTAGCAATATATATCCTTCAAAAATCTCCACAAGAGCAGGACATGGTGGTGCACACTTGTAATCCCAGTACTTGGAAGGCTGAGACAGGAGGATCATAGGTTTGTGACCAGCCTCAGCTACTTAGTAAGGCCCTCTGCAACTTAGTGAGACCCTGTTTAAAAATAAATTATATATATATATATATATATATATATATATATATATATATATATATATATATATATGGCTGGGGGTATAACTCAGAGGTAGAATGCCCCTGAGTTTAATCCCCAGTACCACAAAAAAATATATATATACATATATAGGGTTAGGGGTGTAGCTCAGAGGTAGAATGCTCCTGGGTTCAATCCCCAGTACCAAAGAAAAAAAATTCTCTTCATTTGCCTGAAGATTATTTTTATTTCTTTTTCCATTCATGTTTTTGTCCAATGGGTTACTGATCTTTTTCTTTCCATTTTCTAGGAGCTCTTACATACTACAGATTAGCCTTTTGTTTTCAAGAGGTATTACCAAATATTTTTCCCTTCAATTTCTGATTTGTCTTTTGATTTTACTTATGGTAAAACAATTATTTCAACCATGGCATACAGTAAGAATGATCAGCAATTTATATTACAATAGGGATCAAAGGTCCCAGAATTACATAGTCTTTGTACATCGTATTTGAATTTATTTTCTCAAATGAAGACCCTGATAGTTTCATTATGCAACACCTTAAAATAAAATCTCAGAGCCGGGCATGGTGGCACACACTTGTAATCCCAGCATTTGGGAGGCTGAGACGGGAGGATCTGGGTTCTCGGCCAGCCTCAGCTACCTAGTGAGGCCCTCCGCAACTTACCAAGACCCTATTTCAAAATAAAGAATAAAAAATAGGGCTGGGGGTATAGATGAGAGGTAGAATGCCCTTGAGTTCAATCCCCAGTACCACAAAATAAAATAAAATCTCAGCTGGGCACAGTGGCACGTGCCTGTAATCCCAGTACTTGGGAGGCAGAGACAGAAGGATCGAAGGTCTGTGGCCAGCCTTAGCTACTAAGCCCCTCCACAACTTAGTGAGATCCTATTTCAAAAATAAAGAATACAGCCGGGCGTGGTGGCGCACGCTTGTAATCCCAGCATTCGAGGATCCGGGTTCGCGGCCAGCCTCAGCTACCTAGTGAGGCACTCCGCAACTTAGTGAGACCCGGTTTCGAAATAAAGAGTAAAAAATAGGGCTGGGGGTGTAGCTCGAAGGTAGAATGCCCCTGAGTTCAATCCCGAGTACCACAAAAAAAAAAAAATAAATAAAATAAAGAATACAAAATAGGACTGGTGTAGCTCAGAAGTAGAATGCCCCTGGGTTTAATCCTCAGTACTGGAAAAAAAAAAAAGGATTGAGTAAGGAAGAGAGATAAACACTGAGAGACAGATAATATGATAGAAGTGAGGGGGGAGAGAGTTCTAGACTAGGAAACATCATTGACAACCTATTAAAGCAGAACAGTGCCATCCTGCTAGACATGGTGGTGCACTCTGTAATCCTAGTATTTGGGAAGATATGACAGAAAGATTGCAAGTTCAAGGCCAGCCTCAGAAATTTAGCAAGAACCTCAGCAATTTTGTGAAACTGTGTGTGTGTGTGTGTGTGTGTATGTGTGTGTGGTACTAGGGATTGAACTCAGGGGCATTCTATCTCCAAGCTATACCCCCAGCCCTATTTTTTATTCTTTATTTTGAAACCGAGTCTCACTAAGTTGTGAAGTGCCTCACTAGGTAGCTGAGGCTGGCCTCGAACCCGGATCTTCTGGTCTCAGCCTCTCGAATGCTGGGATTACAACCGTGCACCACCATGCCCGATTGTGAAACTGTTTTAAAATAAGAAAATAGGGTTAGGGGTTTAGTTCAGAGGCAGAACACCTGGGTTCAATCCCCAGTACTCTCCCTCAAAAAAAATACTGTCAAGCTATCACACATATCATGACCCAGGCTAAAAGTTGGATATACTTTACTTAAGTAATTAATAATTATCTGTTATGTACAGGGCATAATACTAAAATCAGGGGATTATTTTTATTTGAATAAAGAAGATATTATGTGCAAAAAGGCAATAACTATAGAACTTTAAAAATAGAGTAAGCTGGGCATGCTGGCACACACTTATAATCCCAGTACTTGGGAGGCTGAGATAGGAGGATCACAGGTTCATGGTCAGCCTTAGCAACTTAGTGAGACCCTTCACAACTTAGTGAGACCCTATTACAAAAAAAAAAAAAAAAATAGGGATGAATGTGTAACTCAGAGGTAGAATGCTACTGGGTTCAATCCCCAGTACCACATAAAAAAATATATTAAAAAAAGAGCAATACACCAAGATAACAATCATATTTAAATTATTGAACAATATAATAAAAAGACTATGGAAAAATGAATAAGTCATTTAACAAAAAAAAAAAATATATTGGGAGGGGGTACTAGGGAAACCAGAGGCATTCTACCTCCAGGTTATACCCCCAGCCCAATTTTATTTCTTATTTGGAAACAGGGTCTCGCTAAGTTGCGGAGAACCTCGATAAATTGCTGAGGTTGGCTTCAAATCTGTGATCTTCCTCTCAGCCTCCCACGTACTGGGATTACAAGCGTGTGCCACCATGCCTGGCTAACAAAAAAAAATTCTTTTTTTTTTTTTTTCAGTACTGGGAATTGAACCCAGGGGCGTTCTACCTCTGGGCTATGCCCCCAGTCCTATTTTTTATTCTTTATTATTTCAAAACAGCATCTCAGTAATGGAGGGCCCACTAAGTAGCTGAGGCTGGCTGTGAACCCCGATCCTCCAGTCTCAGCCTCCCAAGTACTGGGATTACAAGCGTGCGCCATCATGCCTGGCTCCACAAAAAAATATTTTAAATAAACTAATTTAAAACTAAAACTACTTTTAAGTAGATAGATCTCAAAACAATAACCTTATCTCTTGGCTGTTTTTGAAAATCAGCACTGCCAGTAGGCATCTTACAAACTTTTTTATAAGATGGATATTTCAAAACTCCCAGGTGGCTAGGCTGAACAAGATCTTCCAAAATGAGTCTTTCGGATCTTGAGGGATTAGAGGCATAATCAGAATTTTCACTTGGACTAACACTAGAGAGAGAGAGAAAAAAGTATATTTTAGTTCTTAGACAGTTTTAGTCACTATAGATTTTTATAGAGTAAATAAGAAAATAACCAGAAACGATGCTAATAATCACATCCATGAACATAAAGCAGTATTTCCACTAAATTTTAAATAAACCATAATTAATGGTAAGCTAGCAATCTATATATTTCCTGAGTATCTACACAAGGATAACTTAGGATTTCAAAAATAGTCAGAATAAAAGATTAATAGAGCCAGGCGCGGTGGCATACGTTTGTAATCCCAGTGCTTGGAGGCTGAGACAGGATCTGGGTTCGCGGCCAGCCTCAGCTACTTAGTGGGCCCTCTACAACTTACTAAGACGCTGTTTCGAAATAATAAAGAATAAAAACAGGACTAGGGGTAAGGCTCGGAGGTAGAATGCCCCAGGGTTCCATCCTCAGTGCCACACACACACAAAAAAAAGATTAATAAAAGCCTCAAAAGTCTCTAATATATAGTTTATACTTATTCCTAATACATTAAAGTTTTCTTAATATGGTTTTCTGATATTTCTTAATATGGTTTTCTTCAATGGTTTTCTGATATTCCTTTTTCCTAAACTGCAAGGTATATTAAAAAGTATAGCCAGGCGTGGTGGCGCATGCTTGTAATCCCAGTACTTGGGAGGCTGAGACAGGAGGATCCAGGTTCAGGGACAGCCTCAGCTGCTTAGTGAGGCCCTCCGCAAGTTAGTGACACCCTGTTTCAAAATAAAGAATTAAAAATAGGACTGGGGGTATAGCTCAGAGGTAGAATGCCCCTGAGTTCAATCCCCAGTCCCGCAAAAAAAAAAAAAATATATATATATATATATAAGCCAGGTGTGGTGGCACACGCACGTCTGTAATACCAGTACTTGGGAGGCTAAGACAGGAGGATCACAGGTACGAGGACAGTTTCAGCAAGTAGTGAGACTCTCATCAACCTAGAGAGACCTTGTTTCAAAATCAAAATAAAATAGGGCTAGGGGTATAACTTGGAGGTAGAATGCCTCTGGGTTCAATCCCCATACCACCACCACCACCACCAAAAAAAAAAAAAAAAGTATAGAAAATTCTATCTTATGAAATCTAAACATTTTATATTCATGAAGTCATACTCTGAATTCTATATGTGATTTTACTTACCTGGATAACTCTTCCCCTAAATTCTGCAAACTCCATTCTGTTATCTTCAGTTCATGTCTTAAGGAAGCAACATTTGCAAGCAAACTTTCTTCTTCATTGTCTTTATTATAATAGTCTGATGAACTAGATTCCATTTCTACCTGAAAAATTCTAAGGTGTCAGTTAAAATATTCTCAGCAATTGAATTTAATTCATTATTTTTCTATTTCAAATGTGAAATCTTTCATGATTGTTTAAAACAAATTTATCTGCAGTGTAAAACCATAAAGAAAAGTTCAATATAATATCAATGGATTTTCATTTTAGCTAAGGTCTAGTGATTATAGTTCCCCTTTTCTAAGCATATATAATCCTAATAGTGTAAACTAAGTATTTTTATTCCACATTAAAGATGAAGACATCATGAATTAGACAAATTAATATCCTCAAGGTGAAACCAATATTTTAATTCATGGGTATAAACAGCGAAACTAATATATGAATTCAAATCAAGATCTAAAGACTTTGGGGGGGGGGGGTTACTGGGGATTGAATCCAGAGGCATTCTACCTCTGAGCTACACCCCCAGCCCTATTTTATTTTTTATTTTGAAATAGAGTCTCACTAAATTGCTGAGGCTGGCCTTGAACCTGTGATCCTCTTGTCTCAAACTCCCAAATACTGAGATTACAAACATGTGCCTCCATGCCCAGTTCTTCAACTGATGAGTATCTCTAGGGTTGTGAAGCACTATTAAATTCCTAAATTCCTTTGCACATAAAAAAATCATGATAAAGACATTGTAATTATTAAAACAAGTAAAAGCTTTAGAATCTTGACTACTACTATACATTTTATAGTTTTATTCCTCTTTCAGATTCCATTTAACTTTTTTATTGTAGCACCTCTTTCTTTTCATCACCCTTTTTCAATGTGACCACATCCTAAATTCCATAGAAAAGCCATCTCTTTTTTCTTTTTCTTTTTTTTGTACTGGGGATTGAACACAGAGGGTTCTGCCTCTGAGCTAGACCCTCATTCCTATTTTATTCTTTTATTTTGGAACAAGGTATCACTAAGTTGCTAAGACTGGCCTCCAGCTTGGGATCCTCTTATCTTGGCTTCCCAAGAACTGGGATTACAGATGTATGCCATTGCATCCAGCCAGAAAAGCTCAATATTTTGAATTTTGAATGAATAAATGATGAATACTAACCTGCTTTTTCTTCCCTTCATCCAGCTAAAATAGTGTATTACATTTATTCCCCACTCAAAATTTCCCAGATGTAGGGTAAGAGGTTAAAAGAAAGCTTACCTTATTGGAAAAAGCTGCCGCAGAAAATAAGGTACTTTGTAATCTTAGCAGATAATGTTTCTATTCTCTCTCCTTTGTTTCCACAAATTTGCTTTTGCTTAAATGAGAAGACTTTCTGGACAAAAGTCAATAGATCAGGTCCCCATTCTTTATCTATTAAACATCTCTACCTCCCTATAGGATGGTGAATGAGAAAAAAGCAAAAGAAATTTGTACAAATTTAAAAATGCCCTTCAGCGCTGTATTTTTTTCGCTTAAATTTGGTTTTATGTTCAACAGCTGTGTATTTTCACATAGGAATTTCCTATCTCTTCTGAAGTAGCAATGAATATATTCGATATTCAAATATTTTCATTTTCCTAGGGGGCCATTTACTGTCAAAGATTGCTTCTCACTTCAACTTACAGTACATATATCAACTTACAGTAGATAGATAGATAGACAGACAGATAGATAGATATATAGATAGATAAAGACAAACCAGGCGTGGTGGCGCACACTTGTAATCCCAGTACTTGGGAGGATGAGACAGGAGGATCGCAGGTTCGTGGCCAGTATCAGCTACTTAATGAGGCTCTTCGCAACTGAGACCTTATTTCAAAATAAATAAAAAAAAAAATAGAGCTGGGGATGTAGCTCGGAGGTAAAATGCCCCTGGGTTCAATCCCCAGTACCGTAAAAAAAAATTAAAAATAAATTTTAAAAAAACCTATCTTCATTGCCTGAATATCTAAGGAAAGGCCATCATCCTACATACAGGCCCTGACAACGTCATCTTTTAGCCCTATATTAACAATTCGTTTATAGGTGTACACAAACATGCATATTTATCACAAGGACAAGAGTAGTGTGTGAGTGTGTTTTATTAGATATTGAAACCGGGTTATTCTACTACTCAGCTACATCCCAAACCTCCGTGTGTGTGTGTGTGTGTGTGTGTAATTGGGGTACTGGGGATTGACCCCAGGAGCATTCTACTTCCGAGCTACATCCCCAACCCTTTTTATTTTTTTGTTTTGAAACAGGGTCTCGCTAGGTTGCTGAGAGTCTCCCTACATCGCTGAGGTTGTACTGGAAGCTGAGACCCTCCTGTCTCATCCTCCCAAGTACTGGGATTACAGATATACGCTACCACCACTACTGGCCCAAGCTCTTTTTATTTTGTATTTTGAGACAGCCTTGCTGAATTGTCCTGGCTGGTCTCGCGAATTTGAGATCCTCTGTCGTCAGCGTCAGGAGTCGCTGGATATGGGCGTGTGCCACCAAGCCAGGCAGGACAAGTATTCTTTACACCGGGTGTTTGTGACTGTGTAGACTGTAGTAGAAAAAGATTTCCCACTTTGGAAAGAGATCATAGTTTTATTATATTCTCCTGTCGCAAGAACGCTCAACTTGACACAGTCAACCCCAAGTCCAACTGGAAGAGGCAAGGCAAAATTTGACATCCTCCTCTCTGCTTTTTCCTTAGAAAATACAACCTGACCCAGCAGCACGCTCAGCAAGAGGGAAAACCGAGCCAAGCGCGTCCCAGGTGCACGGGGGAAAGAAAGAAAACTCCTCGGCAGGCCGGTTTCCAACCGCCAAGAGGCATTCGCTCACCACCCAAGTCGCATCTGGGAAGTGCCCCACCGGACCACGGCGCGACTCGTCTGCGCTCGAAAGCCTCAAACGCTCTCCGGGGCCACAGAGTGGAAGCCTCAAACACTCAAGGCAGAGAACTCGAGAACCCAGGCTTCCACGAGTTCGAAGCGCCGCGGGAGCCGTTGGGACGCGCCTCCAAAGCCGAAGCCCCGCCCCGCGCAGGCTCCGTGAGCGTGACGCCGGGCCGCAGTGCCTGCCGGGAGCCGTGGTCCGCTGTAGCCGTCCAGCGCGCTCGCCGCGCCCACCCGGGACTACGTTTCCCAAGTTGGCCGCTCCACGCCCCTTGGTATGGCGAAAGCCTGGGGAACCTGCGGCGGTCGGGGTGTGAGGCTGACGGCGATTACGCCAGGCGTGGGGAGGCCTAGGCTGAAGAGGGTGCGGAAAGGGACCGCTGGCCCCGCCCTCAGTCCCTACCCTGCGGAGGACAGTGTGCTTCCCCCTCCGAGGGAGCGTTTGTCCCGGCCGCCGCCGCCGCCCCCTGAGCTTTCGGGGACCGGGTTTTCTGCCACGAGGAGTCCAGGGAGAAAACGCAGAGCCGAGGCGCCAGGATCCCGCACCTCCCACGCCACGTTCAGCCCGAGATCGCCCCGGCAGGGATGGGCGACCGGATCTGGCTGCCTTTCCCCGTGCTCCTCCTGGCCGCCCTGTCCTCGGGGCTCTGGCCGCG
This sequence comes from Graphiurus murinus, assembly GCA_004027655.1. Lineage (NCBI taxonomy): Eukaryota > Metazoa > Chordata > Mammalia > Rodentia > Gliridae > Graphiurus > Graphiurus murinus. The sequence goes on along the minus strand of PVLC010042929.1, from coordinate 1,979 downwards.
GGCGGCCGGCTTCGCGCCCTCCTTGGACAGCGACTTCACCTTTACTCTTCCCGCCGGCCAGAAGGAGTGTTTCTACCAGCCCATGCCCCTGAAGGCCTCGCTGGAGATCGAGTACCAAGTAAGTGCGGGGGGTCAGCCAGCCTCTCCTTCCTCTGGCCCTGCTGCACCGTGGTGTCCCCTCTCCCGCTCAGGAACCTCGTGTGGAACTCTGGGGAGGTGAAGGGGCGACGGCCGCCCGGACAGCCGGCCCGCTCCGCGCAGGCGCCTGAGCGACAGGACGCGGCGCGCCGTGCTCGCTGGGGGCGGGACCGAGAAGTTTCGCCTTTCATAGAACTGTCGACTGCCCGCCTTCTTCCCTTTCCTCCGGTAGGAAAGAGGCCAGAATTTGTGTTGTCCGTGCGGTTCCTCTTTAATTCGCCAATCGCTTTTGTAGCCAGCAGTGAGAATTTCACAACACAGGACTAATATACGTTCTCCTTTATCATTGGACAGAGTGATGACACTTGTTTGAATCATCCCTACCACTCTCACCCAGTTTCAGTATTATAAATCTTTACTGCCTTTGCTTAAGGATTGGTATAATTTTTTTTAGTGGTGGTACTGGGGATTGAACCCAGGGGCCTTCTAGCTTTGAGCTACACCCCTAGCGCTTTTGATTTTTTTTCTTTTGAAGCAAGGTCTCACTAAATTGCCCATATTGACCTCAGACCTGCAATCCTCCTATCAGCTTCCCAAGTACTAGGACTACAGGCATGTGCCACTGTGCCAGGCTTCAGCAAGTTTCTTTTGGGCGAAAAGGACTGTGGATTGAACCTAGGGGCATTCTACTTCCGAGCTGCACCCTCAACCCTTTATTTTTTATTTTTGTTCTGAAACGGGGTCTCCCTAAATTGCTCAGCCTCCCAGGTACTCAGATTAAGGCGTGCACCACTGCGCCAAGCTTCAGTGAATTTCTTTATAGCCAACTCTTACACCAAAAGATAGGGAAAAATAAGAGTATACTATTTTTAGATTTTATGGCTAGTTTTGGAGAAAAAAGGCTCAGGTTTCTGGGATCCACTTTAGGTAAGAATTCTAGTTTGTGTGGCTTGCTTCAGGGGAGAATAAAGGGTAAGAAACAGGACAAGAGAAAGTCAGAGACAAACTTTGCTTCTTAAGGTTGAGGTATCATTTTCTGAGCCCGACAGTTTTTTAAATATCATTACATAAACATTCCAACACTCCCCTTGGTTACTCGGATATACTGAGTGTGTTGCTGGGGATCAAACCCAGGACCAGAGGCTAAGCAAGCTCTCTATCACTGATCTGCATTGATTTTTTTTTTTTTTTTGAGGGGGGGAAGTACTGGGGATTGAATCATGGGGGTACCACCACTGAGCTACATCCGCCTCGCCCCCAGCGTGTGTGTGTGTGTGTGTGTGTGTGTGTTACTAGGGATTGAACGCAGGGGTGTTCTACCTCTGAGCCACACCCCCAGCCCTATTTTATTCTTTATATTTGAAACAGGGCCTCTCCAAGTTACTGAGGCTGACCTCAAACATGTGATCCTCCTATCTCAGCCTTCCAAGTACTAGGATTACAAGCATAGTGGACCATAGCTGTAATAATTTCTCTTGTTCTAAAGTTTGTTTTGTCTGACATTAATACAGCTACTGCGGGGCATGGTAGTGCACACCAGTAATCCCAATACTTAGGAGGTTGAGACAAGAGGACTGCAGGTTTGACAACAGCCTCAGCAAGTAGTGAGACTCTGATCAACCTAGTGAGACCCTGTTTTAAAATAAAAATAAAAATAGGGCTAGGGGTAGAGCTCAGAGGTAGAATGCCCCTGAGCTCAATCCCCAGTACACCCCCCCACACACACACACAGAAATACAGCTACTGTAGATTTGATTAGTGTTTGCATGGTCTTTATCTCCATTTCCTTTTTGGTTTTTTGTTTGTTTTTGGCAGTCCTGGAAATTGAGCCCAGAGAAACT
>PVLC010042928.1:0-12746 GCA_004027655.1 Graphiurus murinus | reverse complement strand
TTGGAGCTAGAACCCTTTGGAAGAGTGACAGGCTCCCTTTCTTGTTTGTGTCTTGGATTCACAGAAAAAATAGACCTGCTTTAGAACTCAAATTGGTGGCAGAGGCCGGGCATGGTGGCACACGCTTGTAATCCCAGTTTTTGGGAGGCTGAGACTGGAGGATCCAGGTTTGCGGCCAGCCTCAGCTACCTAGTGAGGCTCTCTGCAACTTAGTGAGACCCTGTTTCAAAAGTAAAGAATAAAAAATAGGGCTGGGGGTATAGCTCGGAGGTAGAATGCCCCTGAGTTCAATCCCCAGTACCACACCAAAAAAAATGCAATTGGTTAGCACATTGCTATCTTCCTAACAGGTGCTCTGCTCTACCCGTTCCCTTCCTTTGTATCAGCTGCCCAGGGTCCATTCTACCTTGTCTTTTCCTTTCAGCCTCCGCCTCCTGGATGCCCTCCCAATGCCGCTCAGCTTGCAGTCATGCAGGGAGCCAACGTCCTCGTAACTCAGCGGAAGGGAAACTTCTTCATGGGTGGCTCGGATGGTGGCTACACCATCTGGTGAGGAACCAAGGCTGTCTCTGTGCCGGGAAAGACATCACATACCTTCAGCACTTCTCACAATGTAACTGCTTTAGTCATATTAACCTGAAGTTGCAGTTTAGACACATGTTGTTGGGGTGTCTTTCTGGTGCCCAAACTTTCAGGCACTTTTCAAATTTAATAAGGAACCATGTAATGGTAGCAGTACCTCCCTAAAGCATTTTAAGGTAGGGGAGGTATCCATTCATAAAATGAATGTGCGTAAAGCGCCCTAAGGATCTTCCTTTAATTCCTCTGGAGTAATACTGTACCATACTGGTCTTTGCTTTTAGTAATAAAACATCAAATTAGGTTTGGAGGGAACTTTGATCTTCCTAAGAATTAAAGTTGCCAAATTATTCTGATTGGTCTTTAATCTCCTTTAAGTCTTTGATTTATATTTCTTGTTAATGAAATGCATTAGTTGTCTGCCTTTTCCTTCCCATCCTTTGCCCCAAATGCCATCTTCCAGGCTAGTCTTCCATTCCCTTCCGCCAATCTCTATTGAATCAGTGGTGCAGGACAGAAAGCCAGTCAGACTAATTTCCTTCTCTCCCTGCACTTCTCCCACTTGCCATCTTTTTAACTGTCTTTCACAAGGATCCTCTGAAACCCCCACTGTGCCCGAACACAGGCCCCATTGCTTCTGTTTTGCATCTCCTCAGGCAAAAATGGAGGGGGCTTTTGGGACCCTCCTCATAGGTTGTTGCAGTGTATATAAAACTAACTCAAATTTGCTTTGGTGCCAGAAAACCCAAACTTTGTTTGAACAAAGGGTATCAGTGCAAACTGTCCCATAAATAAGTTTGTCTAAAATACGAGGGGCAAGGAGGAAGATGCATTTCAAAGGGTTGACTTTAGAGCCAAATTAAAGGGGGTTTTCAAATCAAAACTTGGTTACCATTTTTTGTCAAGAGTGTCTGGTGCAGCCACTCATGGCTCCCAAGAATTTCTGAACTGGGTTAATAGGGTCATGTTGTGAATGCCTCACTGTATAATGACTTGAGTCCAGTGAAATCTCATTAGGGTTAAGAATGTTTCAGGGATCCTTAATATTTTGATTTTTGTTTTCTGAATTGGATTTTATTTTATAATTTCAGTTCATCTAAATTTTGTGTTCTGTACATGTGATGTTTGACTGTACCATTGACTGTTATGGAAGTTCAGCGTTGTATGTCTCTCTCTACACTGTGGTGCACTTAACTTGTGGATTTTTTATACTAAAAATGTAGAATAAAGACTATTTTGAAGATTTGAATAAAGTGATGAAGTTGCATTACACCTCACTTCAAGGATTCTTTACTTAGCTTGTTTTCAGATCTCTTCTTCATGTATCTTTTTTTTTTTTATGGCATTGGGGATTGAACCCAGGGGCATTCTACCTCTGAGCTACACCCCCAGCCCTTTTTTTTTATTCTTTATTTTGAAATAGGGTCTCACTAAGTTGCTGAGGCTGGCTACAAACCTGTCATCCTCCTGTTTCAGCCTCCCAAGTACTGGGACTGCAATTGTGCGCCACCGTACCCGCTTGCATATACCTTCTTTCAAAATCCACTAGGATTCAGCTAGGTGCTGCTGCTGTTCTGTTTTCTTTAATGAGGATTTTGAAATAAATGCAGGAGGACAAGGCTAAGATTGGATCATGAGTTCTGGTTTAGATGATACACTTTTTTTCATTTCCTAAATTCTCATACTCTGGGATTTAGAACCTAAACTTTAATTGAAGGAACAACTGGTTCCCCTTACTTGCTCTTAAATTTGAATTGAGGAAAATGTCTTAGTATAGCAATGTGTATATGATCAGGGTGATCTTCAGTTAGTTTCTCCAAAGTTCTATGCAGTAAAACACTAAGAACCGGAATCTAGTCTGTCAAGGTTGACTCCTCAGCTCTCGGATCTTACCTTGGGTAGCTTGAACTTGGACAATGGAGTCGATTCATCAGAACATCAAAGGAGAGCTAGCTTCATTCCAAAATAATATCTGAGGAACTAATAATTCATACCAAAACACTGTACCTTCTAAATACACCTCATTTTGAGACTAAATTCAAGAAGCTTCCTTGATTGATACAAAGAACACTGGTGGGAAATCAGGTAAGCAGATTTTTCCTAGTTCCCTCTGTGTAGACATACAGGATCTGGGAAATTCTGACCCTCACCAGAATGGAGGGTAAATCAACTCATCTCTCAGGGTATGTTTCCGATGATGCTCCTCTGGGACAAGGTCCTGGACTATCTGTCTCAAACTGCTGAGCTGCTCCTGGGAACTTCTGGAACTTTCCTAGGGTTCTTACTGCTTGGGAGAGAACATGCAAAGGGGTTAAATAAGCAAAAGAAAAAATTGAAGCTAAAATAAATTGTACTTTTGCACATGAAAATCTGATTTCTGTATCAATGAAAAAGTTTAATCATTAAAAATAGCATAAGTATGAGGTTCTTGGGGAATATGGGAAGGATGGGCTCAGATTAAGGGGTTTAGCACATTTATCAGGAGGTAAGATCCCCAAGTCTCCTGTCTTTCCTACCCTGGCCTTTTCCTGTATCCATTCTCTAGGAAGAATAGTAGGTATCTCCATGGGGGTTATGACTTAGGTGACCAGGAGAGGGGACAGAGTAGAGCAGCCAGCAACACTTTTTCCCTCCTTTCAACCTGTAAAGGCACATACTCAAATGTTCCCTGGGATATCCCACCTTGTTGGTTCATTAAAAACACCAACTCTATTAGGAGGGCCTGGTTAAAGATCTCATAAGCAGCTTTCTCCATGTCCCTGGTCCTTGGAGTCAGTGATGCTGGCACGTGGAGCTGTGTCCTGGAAGGAGCTTGGATTTGCCCACATCAATCAATGCCACTCACTGGCTTCACGTAAAACTTCCACCTAATAAGCAGTCGATGTGTTAGCAGTGGAGCCTGGGAGTTGTCAGATGAAATACTCCTCCTTCTCTCTGCCCTTGGCTGAGTCACTCTCCATCTGGAGGATGGCGCTGGGCTCCCCTTCTGCGGGTTCGTAGGTGACGTAGCTGCCTTTGTTCTTGTACAGGTAAAAGAAGATCAAGATCACCACCGAGAGCAGGGTGAGGAAGACCACGGTGATAACAACTTGGAAAGGAGAGGGAAAATGGAGACGTATTTCAGGATTGAGGATATCTCAGGAATTCACTGGGTCACCCCAATTCTCTTGTTAACAAGTGTCCACTTTCAAATCCATGTTCCTCCACCAAGCCAAACTTCCATGGTACATGGTATCTGGAGTGTCATGGTACTTAAGGACACAATGCTTTTGAATTCTGACAAAACTGAACTCCCTCCCAAACCAGTTCCTGGTGAGTAGTATGACAGAAAGGAGGGAAATAAGAACCAGCTTATCCCAGTAGGAAGGTGCTTTTATATTCCTCACTCCCGGGAGAGGTTCCTCTTCCCCCTCTTCCTGAACCACTTACCAAGCCACATATATCCTCATCCATACCCACTACTCAGTGTAATGCTCACACACACTGATACCTACTTGTGGCCACCTTCCAGGTGCCTGACAGAGGCCTTGGTTTTTTATGGTTGTGTATGTGTCTGGGATTTGGCTCAGAGACTTCATTACCTGCAATGAGTGCTGTACTGGCTTCTTCAGCTTCGGGGGACAGGGCCTCAGTGGCCTGCAGAAGTGGGGTGGTCATCAGTTCTGGAAGGTGAAAGTGGGAAAAAATGAGGTGAAGTTTTTTGTTCTAAAGCATATCTTTGTCCTTTAAATTTCATCACCTCACCTTCTTCCCTACTCAAAAGTTCACTTAGCTCCTACAGAAAATCTGAATAGAAAAACCTGAGGAATAGAGGAGAAAATAAACCACTTCCTCCAAACAATGAACATCAGATGCATTTCTGTTTAATATAGTGGTTAAGATACGGGCTTTTGAAGCCGGGTGTGGTGGTGCATGCTTGTAATCTCAGTACTAGGGAGGCTGAGACCAGAGGATCCAGGTTCATGGCCAACGTCAGCTATATAGTGAGGCCCTCTGCAACTTACGGAAAAAAAAAAAAAAAAAAAAAGATATGGGCTTTTGAGCCCAACAGGGTCCCTCCCTCCCTCCCTTCCTTCCTTCCTTCCTTCCTTCCTCCTCCGAGCTATACCCCCAGCCCTATTTTTTATTCTTTATTTTGAAACAGGGTCTAAGTTGCAGAGGGCCTCACTAAGTAGCTGAGGCTGGCCGCCAACCTGTAATCCATCTGTTTCAGTCTCCCAAGTACTGGAATTACAACCATGTGCCAGGCTTCTGACTGGGTTTCAAATGTGAGTTCTATCCTTTACCAGCTGTGTGACCTTCGGAAAATTACTTAACCACTCTTTGTACCAGTTATGTCATCTGCCAAAGGGAGATAAGAATACCTGCTTTATAGGGTTGTTGTGACATAATAACAGAGAATAAGCCATTATTATGAATGCAATTTCTACATAAATGAAGTCAAATGATGAATGTATATATATATGTATATATTTATATCACATATATATTTATATCACATATATATTTATATCACATGGCATGTGCATTTTCTTCAGTGTTCTTACGCAATATTTATTAATATTTTATTATTTTTTAATTTATTTTTGTGGTACTGGGGATTGAACCCAGGGGCACTCTACCTGTGAGCTATAGCCCCAGCCTGATTTTATATTTTTATTTTTGAAACAGGGTCTCACCTGGGTTGATGAGAGTCTCACTACTTGCTGAGGCTGTCCTCGAACCTGCAATCCTCCTGTCTCAGTCTCCCAAGTACTGGGATTACAAGCACATGCCACCACACCTGGCTAACATTTTAAAATAATGAAATAATCTCCCCTAATCAAATACCCTTTTCTATACTTCCAGTATAGCTCCCAGACTTTGAAAAGCTCTGAAACAAGGCCTTCCCTACCCTAAAATATATCCTGTACCTCATCCTATAGGGGTCTATTTATCCTTTGTAGCCTGGATGTTCCAGTTAAGTCATCACCCAGGATTACGTTAGAAAACTGTAGTATCCAGAAATCCCTTTTAAAAGTTTCCACAGGAAGTCAGGAAGCCCTTCCTTCCTTCTCTTTTTATTCCTTCCCTCTTGAACTAAAGATTGAACTCAATGGCTCTACCTCTGAGCTACACCCCCAGGTACCATGAACTGGCCTCAAACCTGTGAATCTCCTGTAATGTAATGGTTTGCAAGGTAAGATTTAAGTAGAGGTTCTACAGTATAGAGGTATCCTGGGAAGACAGGCTGGCTGACCCTGGAATCACTCTGAAGTTCACTCAACAAATAATAGCAGCATTCATGGGCTGTCTACACTTTGCCAGGTGCTATGCTAGACACACTGGGGACAGAACAGGGATCAAAGCAGACATGGCCTGGCTAACTTTCCAGCCAGGAGTGATTTCCCAAGGAAGTAATAAGTGAACTGTGAGCTGAAGCAGAGGTAGGAGTTTCCTGAGAAGTATGGATGGGTCACATTCTAAGCAGAGCAGAGCCCAGGGCAAAGCTCTGAGACAGGAGGACTGGAGACCAGGGTGGCCCTCTTGTAAAATGTAAGCATGGTCCCATCCAGTGCTCGACATGTTCAGGCTTCCACCCAGGGCAAGTGAAATTACATCATCAGCAGTGGTCTGTGAGCCTGTGCTAAGAGGGGCCCGATGGTGTTGAGGGGTCTTTTTCACACAGGCCAAGGAAGTTCTCATAAACCGTTCTGGTCTGGTAACATAAGCAGAGGGATCTGTATAGGGCAATTCCCCTCCCAAGGCCTGGGCAAACCTATCCTCACTCTTTCTTTAGGAATGGCAGTGTACTCAGTCACCTTTTGGCCTTCATTCTTTCATTTTCATCTGTTATTCACAGGGACTATGTTAATAAGCTTTGCAAGGCTATTATGCGGATTAAATCAGAGAACATCTAAGCATCATACAGTAGGTCTACTTGAAGTTTCATTTAAGGTAACTATCTAGGCTTAGTGGTTAAAAAGCAAAGCTGCCCTGGGTTTGAACCCTGCCCTAGAATATTACTCGGTTAACTGAATCTCAGTTTCTTAATCTGTAAAATGGGAGTGGGGTTGGCAACTTCTAGAATGTCTGCGTATGGGCACTTTAGTGTGTGGGAGGGACCCAAGGCTTCTAGTAGACTATGGCAAAAATGGTGGGTTGTCGCTTCTGAGATTAGATTATACAACACTGTCACTTCCATCAAAGAGAAACTCAAGCCTATCTACCTGGTCATTCCTCAGACTGCCACCTCTTACCAGGCACACTGTCCTCTCTAAAACCTCCTAGGTCTGCCCTCAACCTTCCCGCCATTGATCTAGAGTTTTGTATGGTTGCCTCTGGTTTTGCCTTCCTTAAACATTTGAGAATTTTTTTTTTTTTTGGTGTGGTACTGAGGATGGAACCCAGGGGCATTATACTTCTGAGCTCCACCCCCCAGCACTATTTTTTATTCTTTATTTTGGAACAGGGTCTCACTAAGTTGCGGAGGGCCTCACTAGGTAGCTGAGGCTGGCCTCGAACCTGGATCCTCCAGTCTCAGCCTCCCAAATGCTGGGATTACAAGCGTGTGCCACCACGCCCAGCAACATTTGAGAATTTAAGATACACGAAGCTCTGAGAAGATTAACAAATGCCATAAGCTTAAATATAAATAATTACAGTTCAATTAATCAATAACAATCTTCTTTGCACCTTCCATGTGCCAGAAGCACTGACCTAGAGGCTGAAGACAGGCATGTGATGAGGTCAACCAGGTGCCTGACCTCGGGCTGGATTGTAATGTTTCAGAGAATGAATACACAGGAGTCCCTGGAAAGAGAATCTGGGGCAGGAGGTGGGGGTTGGGGGGTGTGGTGTGTGTGTATTTGTGTGTGTGTGTGTGTTTCCTGGTTGGGAAATTCTGCAAACGAACCCAATTATAACAGCTGCCACTTACCAAGTCCCCAATTTGTGCTGGGTGCTTTATATTCATCATTATCAATCCTTATAATACCAATCACTTCAAAGTGGGGGTTTTTGCTTGCTGATGTGGACCCTGAGGCCCAAGGAGAGTTAAATGACATGATTCATACTACACATGAATCATTAGAGGATAGGCCAAGATCTGAATCTAGGACTACCCACTGCAGAGCCCAAGCAAGGTATTCCTATGAAACCTCCTACCACTCTTGTTTTATTTTATTTATTTTTGTGGTACTGGGGATGGAACCTGGGGGCATTCGACCTCCGAGCTACAGCCTCAGCCGTATTTTTTTTTTATTGTTTATTTTGAAACAGGGTCTCACTAAATTGTAGAGTGCCTCACTAAGCAGCTGAGGCTGGCTGCGAACCCGGATCCTCTGGTCTCGGCCTCCCAAATGCTGGGATTACAAGTGTGCGCCACCATGCCCGGCTTCTTGTTTTATTTTTCAATAGGGAAAAAAGGAAGAGGCAGTAACTATAAGGTAGCACCACAAGCTTTCCAAAATGTTTGCGGGTTTAAAAGTTATGTATACAGGTGAGCTGGGGATATAACGCAGTGGTAGAGCCCTTGCCTAGCATGCATAAGTCCTTGGATTTGATCTCTAGCACCAAAAAGAGAAAAGAAGGAAAGGGGCTGGGATGTAGCTCAGGGGCAAAGCACTTGGGTTGCAAGTGTGGTGCTCTGGGTTTGATCCCCAGTTCCAAAAAGCAAAAACAAAACAAAACAAAAACAGAAGGGAAGAGGGAGAGAGGGAGAGAGGGAGAGAGAAAAGGAGGGAGGGAGAGAGAGAGAGCAAGAGAGAAATGGACACAGGTAGAAGCCAGATGACCAAAAATTATACCAAATACAGACAAGTTCCTTTAATGTGAACTTGCTCATAGGTGATTGGTAAATAGGAGAAGGATGTCAATGTAATGTGGAAGTCATGTTAGTTCACATGTGACTTTCCTAGTTTTAATTTTTTTCTTTTTGTGGCACTGGGGATTGAACCCAGGGGCATTCTATCTCTGAGTTAACATCTCCACTCCATTTAATTAATTAATTAATTTATTTATTTATTTTGAGATAAAGAGCCAGGTATGGTGGGACATGCCTATTATATTCCAGTACTTAGGAGACTGAGACAGAAGATCACAGGTTTGAAGCCAGCCTCAGGAACTTAGGCTTTCAGCAATTTAGCAAGGCCCTATTTCAAAATAAAAAATAAAACAGGGCTGGGGTATAGCTTGGAGGCAAAATGCTGGGTTCAATCCCTAGTACAAAACAACAAAACAAAAATCTTTTTCTTTTTTTTTGGAGATAAGGTCTTGTTGAATTGCTCAGATTGGACTTGAACTTGAGATTTTTGGTCTCAGCCTCCCAAGTAAGCTGGTCACATTTCTTTTTTTTTTAATTTTTTGGTACTGGGGATTAGAACCCAGAGGCATTCTACCTCTGAATTATACCCCCAGCCGATTTTTTAATTTCTTATTTGGAAACAGGATCTCATTAGGTTGCTGAGAGCCTTGCTAAATTGCCGAGGCTGGCTTAGAAACTTTGATCCTCCTGTCTCAGCCTCCCAAGTACTAGAATTACAGGCATGTGCCACCACACCCGGCAGATTTTTATTTTTGATGAAATTATCTCTATTAGAAATTATCTCTACTAGAAGGCTCCACTGGGCGTAGTGGTGCACACTTGTAATCCCAGTACCTGGGAGGCTGAGACTGGAGGCTCACAGGTTCACGGCTAGCCTCAGTTAGTTAGTGGAGGCCCTCTGCAACTTAGTGAGACCCTGTTTCAAAATAAAGAATAAAAAATAGGGCTGGGGGTGTAGTGCAGAGGAAGAATGCCCCTGGGTTCAATCCTCAGTTCTGAAAAAAAAAAAAATAGAAGTGAAAGCTCCACCCGTAATCCCAGCTACTCAGGAGGTTAAGGTAGGAGGACAGAGAGCAAGTTTGAGTCTGCCCAACTTAGTGAGACCCTGTCTCAAAATAAATAAAAAGGGCCAGGGATATAGCTCACTGGTAGAGCACTCATGAAGTCAATTCCTAGTACTGAAAAAAAGAAGTGGGAGGCTGAGACAGGAGGATTGTAGGTTCATGGCGAGCCTCAGCACTTAGCAACTTAGCAAGGCCCTCTGCAACTTAGTGAGATCCTATTCCAAAAGAAAAAATAAAAGATGGCTGGGGGTGTAGCTCAGAGGTAGAATGTTCTGGGTTCAATCCCCAGTAACACACACACACACACACACACACACACACACACACAAGTAGTAGTAGTAGTAGTAGTAGTAGTAGTAGTAGTAGTAGTAGTGGTGGTAGTAGCAGCAGCAGCGACAGCAATGGAGGGTCTCTGGAACAGAATCAACACCTAGAAGGAAGGGACACACACCCCTGGGTATAAGCTACAAAGGACTGACTGGGATTCACGGTTCAAATGTTAGTAGAGATTTAACTTTACCAATATTTTTATTGGTGTTACTGTATTAGGGCTCCAGTTGCAAAGTTCAATATTGTTGTGTGGTTTACCCCAATCCTGTTTTTCCTATAAGCCCTCTTATTTTCAGTAATGTGATTTCAGAATGTGAATGAATCTTTTTTTCTTTTTTATTTTATTTATTTATTTTTTTGCAGTACTGGGGATTGAACTCAGGGGCATTCTACCTTCGAGCTATACCCCCAGTCCTATTTTTTATTCATTATTTTGAAACCGGGTCTCACTAAGTTGCGGAGGGTCTCACTAGGTAGCTGAGGCTAGCCTCAAACCCGGATCCTCTGGTCTCAGCCTCCCAAATGCTGGGATTACAAGCATTTACAAGCTCAGAATGTGAATCTTTTAAAAAAATGCACATAAATTTTTTTCTTAGCAGAAATGCCTATATTAGAGGCCACCAGAGACTTAGAAAAATAGCTACATAAGCTCTCTATGTAGCTAAAGGTGGCAAACAAATTTGAAAAGCAATTTCAAAAGTGTTATATTTGGAACAAGAATAGAGAAAGAGTTAGGTTTGCCATTTGGGCCCAAAGGTGTCAGGTTGGAGGTAAGAGAAAGCAGAATCCTCTCAGCCCTTTTTGCCTCTGTCTTCTATCAACGAGAATGATTTTTGAACTAGGGAGCAGCAGGGCCTAGGAAACCTGAAGTGACTTTAAGAAAAGGGAAGCTATAAAGAACCAAGGCACCAAGCTGGGTGTGGTGGTTCATGCTTGTAATCCTAGTACTTGGGAGGTTGAGACAGGAGGATCTCAGGAGGAGCTGCTGCTGTTGCTATAAAACAGGGCTGAGGGTATAGTTCGGAGGTAGAATGTCCCTAGGTTTAATTCCCAGTACCCCCCCCCCCCCAAAAAAAGGACCAAGCACCAGGCTAATCTAAAAGGATCCAGATAAAAGACAGCCAAGAGCCCTAGCTTGTAAATGGGAACTCTGCTGAGAATGCAGGAGCTTCTGAGGAAGAGAGAGGAGCCAAGAGACTGGAAGGTCCTGGGAAGCTTGATGGGATTCCTCAGCAAACTTCTAAAACAAGCGATCAGGGCCTGCTTTGAGGGCTTTGAACCCAGAACAACAAGCATTCGGAGTCAGCATAGGGCTAAGAAGAGCAAGCTAAGGTAGATGAGCGGCACAGCCTTCTTAGACTGCCTCCAGGTTTGTACACAGAGAAATTAAAATTAACCCAACAAATATTTATTGAGTGCAAACGCTGGCGAAAACTCCTACCTTCACAGGTCCTCCACAAATTAAACAGAACTACCATATGATCCAGCAATACTATTTCCAGGTTTATACCAGAAAGAAATGAGTGGGAATCAAAGTGATACTTGAATATCAATGCTCACAGTAGCATTATTTACAACAGTTACAAGGTGAAATAATCTACATGTCCATCAACAGATGAATGGAGAAACAAAATGTAGTGTACACACACAAAAGGAATATTATTCAGCTTTAAAAAGGAAGAAAATTCTGACACATACTGTAACATGGAAGAACCTGGAGGACATTATACTAAGTAAAATAAGCCAGTAACAAAAGGACATACACTGCATCATTCTACTTACATTGATTGCCCAGAATAATCAAATTCATAGAGACAGAAAGTAGAATAGAGGTCCTCAGGGATTGAGAGAAGAGGAGAGTGGGAATTAGTGTTTATTTGGTATAGAGTTTCAGTTTCGGATTATGAAAAAGTTCTGGAATGGATACAATGATGGTAAATGTACAACAATGTGAAATAGACTTAATGTTGCTGGTTTGTACATTTTAAGACGTTAAAATGAGCCAGGAGTGGTAACACATGCTTGTAAAATCAACTGAGGAGGAGGATCACAAGTCTGAGGGCAGCCTGGACAAACTGGCAAGACCCTGTCTAAAAATAAAAGGGAGCCAAGTGTGTGGTGTATGCCTGTAATCCCAGGACTTGGGAGGCTGAGATAGGAAGATAACAGGTTTAAGATCAGTCTCAGCACCTTAATGAGACTCTCAGTAACTTAGTGAGAACCTGTTTCAAAACAAAACATAAAAAAGGGTTGGGGTGGCCAGCATGGTGGTACATATTTGTAATAACAATACTTGGGAGGCCGAGACAAGAGGATCACAGGTTTGAGGACAGCCTCAACAAATAGTGAGACTTTCTACCTCTGAGCTACATTGCCAGTTATTTTCATTTTTTATTTTATTTATTTATTTATTTATTTTTGTGGTACTGGGGATAGAACCCAGGGGCATTCTACCTCCAAGTTACACCCCAGCCCTATTTTTTATTCTTTATTTTGAAACAGGGTCTCACTAAGTTGCAGAGGGTCTCACTAAGTAGCTGATGCTGGCCTTGAACCTGCAATCCTCCTGTCTCAGCCTCCCAAGTACTGGGATTACAAGCATGCACCACCACACCTGGCTCTGTTGTTGTTTTAAGCCATCAATTTTTGCAGTGGTTTGTTATGCAGCAACAGGGAATTAAAACACAGACTAATTTTAAAGGATCCCTCTGACTACAGTGTGGACAACAGGCTGTGAAAAAGTGGGGATAAGGGTTGAACCCAGGAGCATTCTACTTCCGAGCTACACTCCCAGTCCTATTTTTTATTCTTTATTTTGAAACAGGGTCTCACTAAGTTGCAGATGGCCTCACTAAGTAGCTGAGGCTGGCTTCGAACCCGGATCCTCTGGTTTCAGCCTCCCAAGTACTGGGATTACAAGCGTGCACCACCATGCCCAGCTCCTTTTTTTTTTTTTTTTTTTTTTTTTT
>PVLC010042927.1:0-12747 GCA_004027655.1 Graphiurus murinus | reverse complement strand
TTTACTCGGCCATAAAGAAGAACAAAATCATGTTATTTGCAAGGAAATGGAAGGAACTGGAAAACATTATGTTAAGTGAGATTAGTCAGTCACAAAAAGTTAAAAATAGAATGCTCCCCCTAATATGTGGAAGCTAGGGAGAAAATGGGACTTTAGAGGGACTCCAGATGAAGGAGAATCCTTAGGTGAACAAAGAATTTGACTTAATGGAAGGTGAAGGGGGTAGGGAGGACACCCTAATGAACACGATGTACTTTCTATGAACACATCAAAGTCAATCACTAAACTGACTTTGAGAAGGAGGGAGTGGGGCGGGAATTGGGGAAGGGTTAAATGAGAAATGTGTGCATGGATGTCTTTACCTATACTAGCTTGTACCTAACAAAGATGGGTAATCACAATGCACCAAATAAGGGAAAGATGAAAAATTAATTAATTAATTAAAAAAATAATAAAAAAATAAAAATAAATTTTTTTTTAAAATGCATTCCCGCAAAGCATGAAAATCATAATCCCATGGAGACTTCAACACAGTAAAAATGACAATTTATAATTTAAATTCTAAAAATTCAGTAAGAAAAAAATCAGTAGGCAATTCCTAGCCACAGGGAATTTCTCTCCTTAGACCCCAGTTTATTGCCCTCTTCTTGGGCTGCTTTTCTTTAAACCTTCTCTTCTCTCTGTCATTCCTCTTCATCGTTTTGAAAATACTGGAAAGCTACCAGTCCTCCCCCTTGCTAGGCAGAACAACAAAGTTCTCTGTTTTCTGACCTACTGACTCTGATATGCCCCGTACTTAGCCGTGTCAACCAGAAGAGGACCACACAAAATAGCACGTTTCCCAATGAAAGGATCTCCTACCTCTGAGATGACATTATTCCTTCCCAAACTCAGAAGTAAGCACTGAGGTTTCTGCTCTAAGAAGTTTCTTCTGATACATCAGTATATCCAGAAATATCAACACCTAAATAGTAACCTCAACCTTTTTGTTTTCTTTTATCTATCGTATTTTCTATCTTTTCCAAAATAAACATGTGACACTTCTGTAGTAAAGGATATTTAAAAAAAATTATTCTGCTCCATAATGTAAGTATGTATACCTGTCAAGTAAGCAAATAGCTCTTGAGACATATTGGTCATAGTTACAGTAAGTAGAGCATTGTGTATGCTAATCCTAGATAAGAAAGATGGAAGGAGAAAATAAGCACCCAAGATTGATAGGGCAACCGCTAGCCACTTCTGGTGAAAATGAAGTCACAAGGATCTCCCTCTTTAACCAATTAAGAGACTGGAAGAAATGTGAATTGGTGGTTTTCACATGTCGACAGGCAGCACAGGACAGTCATCATTAGGAAAAGGAAAGTGTGAGAATAGCAGGAGACAGTTGCTTAGAGTTTTCATGTCACATAACAGGGAGGGGAGACTCAGAGCCCACTGGAATCTTCCCTGAGTTCAAGATACAGAGAATTTGGGGAGACCGAACCAGCTAGCGTTTTGACGATAGAGTAGTAGAGAGGCAATAGCTTCATGTTAAGAAGAGAGAGACAGGGAGAAGTGAGAAGTAAAGAAAAAGAGCTGGAGATCTGAAAACAGTTCCCTGAAACTCATTTTCAGCTGAATACTGGCCAGCACACGTAAGCAAACTGCCTGGCACTGGGGAAAGGAGCAGACAGAACAAAGCTCAGAATTCAAGCAGGGCTTGAAGGTTTGTGCTCCTCTATCCACAGGAAGACTTCATAACAGACAAGACATTGGGCAGAGTACTGAAAAAGGCAAGGACTCAGTAGCGGGAAAAAATTAGCTCTGGCTGCTCTTCTGACACACCTGACAAACCTTAAACACATATCAAGAAAGGATAATCTGCTTCTAAGTAACTTAGTTGTACCCTAGAACAAATCTCAAGGATATCTATCTATCTATCTATCTATCTATCTATCTATCTATCTATCTATCTATCTTCATCTTGTGGTGCTGGGGATTGAACCCATGGTCTATCTATCTCTCACCCCCAGCCCTATTTTTTTTATTTTGACAGTGAGCCTCACTAAGTTGTTGAGGGCCCCACTAAATTAGTGAGGCTGGCCTCAAACCTGCAATCCTCCTGTGTCAGCCTCCCAAGTACTGGGCTTACAGGCATGCACCACCACAACCAGCCATCAACCTCTTTCCAATAGTATTCTATTCGCTTTTTGTGCAGAATTATTCTGTGGTGAACTACTTCTTCATGTACTGTACCTGACTCATTTGCTCTGAAAACAGATAATGCTGGGTTCAAATCTTGCCTCTAATCTTGCTCTGATTACTGAAGAGCTCTGAAACTCATTATTAGTAATAGAGTTTCGACTTTGAACATCCTCCATAGGCCCATATGTTAGAGCCATGGTCCTCAGTCTGTGGCGCTACTGGGAGGTGATGGAGCCTTTAGGCAGTGAGGTCAAGTGGGAAGTCTGCAGGTGGTTGGGACGTGTGCCTTTGAAGGACACCAGTCTCTTCTTGTTTTTCTCTTTCACTAGATAAGTGGTTTTGCTCCTTCACTTGCTCCACTTGTTCCTTGCCACAGGTCCAAAAGCAACAGGATCAATCGACCATGGTCTAGAACCTGCAAACCTGTGAGCCAAGATAAACTTTTTCCTCTTTATAATCTGACTATCTCAGGTATTTGTTATAGTAACAGATATCTGACTAATACAATTAGGAAATCTTTTAGAAATCTACATTCTCAGATGTAGAATTCTGTGGAATGGGAATTACAATCCTTTCTTTGTCAAGTTGTAATGACTAAAGGACTTAGCATTTTTCTAGTGTTTGGTATGAAGCTTAACACATAGGAAATAATAATAATAATAATAATAATAATAATAATAATAATAATGCTTACTCGGTCTTCTTTCCCTTCCCCCTGCCTTTACAACATCTCTGCTGAGCAGTGGGGTGCAGCAGCTCAGACCTGCACACCATCTGCATCATCTTCTGTCTCTAGTTAGCTCCTTCTTCCTCTCTGGGGCTCCATAGTCCCACAGCCTCTGCACAGGCAGGAAGCCTTGTTCCCTCCCACCCATGGTTGCTTGCTAAGGGCACTGAGAAAACACCAAGACCCACGCTGTCTGCTTTTCCAGGCTCCTTTTCATCGTCTTTTCCCTGTACTACTGAGTGAGCCTGGTACACTTTGTCTATGGCAGGAAATAAAGGTCCATGAAAGGCCCGACCTATAGAACAGAAATAATAGTTGAGGACCCTACAATCAGTTATTTCAGCTTCACTGCAAGATGCCACAAGCTGTCTAAAATTTCAGTGTCATAGCCGTTCCCATCCAATTTCTATGCAAAGAAAGTTCCTGCCTTATTTGTACTTAAGTAACTGATTTTTCTACATTTTCCATACATTTTTCTAAGCGGGAAATCACAGTTCACAAAGTATTCAATTTCTGATTCAAAACTTGAGTAAAATATAAAAAAAAGTTGAAAGAACCCCCTAAATATCTCTCTGCCTAATCTTAAAGCCAGAAAATAAAAGAAAAATTATGCCGGGCATGGTGACATAAGCTTATAATACCAGTACTTGGGAGGCTGAGACAGAAGGATCACAGGTTTGAAGACAGCCTCAGCAACTTACTGAGGCTCTCAGCAACTTAGCAAGATTCTGTTTCCAAAATAAATAAATAAAATCAGTCTGGAGATGTAGTCCAGAGGTAAAAGGCCCCTGGGCTCCATAGGAAAAAAAAAAAATAAGAAAGAAAGGAAGAAAGAAAGAGAGGAGGGAGGAGGATTTTTGGAGCAGTCTTTACCCACTATCACGGAGACAGAGGAGCCCAAATTTTGAAAGCAAGACTGCATATATTAGCTGTAAAATGAAATTGTTGTGGTGGCAAACCAATTGCTTGAACCCCACCACAGATTTCAGAAAGAAATTCAAGCCATCATGGTAATGACATTGTTATTAGTTTCAGCCCATTAAGACAGGTATCTACATATATTTCTTTTAATAGTAGAAACTAAAATATTATAAGCCATTAAAAATTAATGATCATGGCCTTTTAAAGTGAGGATATAACACTACAGGAAGGTTAGGATTAGAAGTGAGAAATTAGTTTTGCGAGTGAATTCTTTGATACCATGTGAGCAGCCAGTGGCTTTTAGTTGTATATTACTTTTAACACAAATGAAAGCACTATTATGCTTTATCTTTTCTTTTAGGTAATTTCCAGTGTTTAACTCTTTAGGCTTATGTTTCAACATATTTTATTTTAAACTTTTTTGGGGGGTGGGAAGAGAGAGTACTAAGGATTGAACTTGAGGTCTCAGACATGCTAAGTAAGCACTATACATCTAAACCACATCCCCAGCCATAGCATATTTTATTTTAAAGCTTAATTTAGGAGAATGGAGGAGTTTTTAAGCTTAAACCTTTTAAATCTGTTCTTAAAAACAATATTGATGAGAATACCAATTTTCACAAAGTATAGACTCTTTTGAAGCCTTGGGAGAAACGCATGTAACAGACCTGACAGAATTTTAGTATTCCCAACCACTTTTAAAGTTTTATGCAATTAGGAGAACTGGTAGCATCCATTCTTTCTAAACTATTCCATTTTATGTTAAACTAATGTTGACTTGGAATCCAAGACACATTTCCTAAGGAAAGATAAAATTCTAAGTGATTTTGCCTAGCTTCCCATGCATCTCTTCCAATGCCCTTCCTTCCTTCCTTCCTTCCTTCCTTCCTTCCTTCCTTCCTTCCTTCCTTCCTTCCTTCCTTCCTTCTTTCCTTCCTTCTTTCCTTCCTCCCTCCCTCCCTTTTTTCCTTCCAGTACTGGAGATTAAATCCAGGGTCTTTCTACCTCTGAGTTACACCCAAGCACTATTTCATTTCTTGTTTTGAAACAGGGTCTCACTAGGTTGCTGACCTCAAACCTGCAATCCTCCTGTCTCAACCTCCCATTTACTGGGATTACAAGCATGTGCCACCATGCCTTGCTCCAATGACTTTCATCTCCCACTTTCATGGGTGACTTCTTTCTTCTAGGAGCCATGTCTGTCATCACAATTCTGACTAGCCAGCCAGCATCTTAAATAGTGTTCTCTTTAAGAAAATGCAATTTTTTTCAAATTTAAAGCAAAGCCGAAGTCAAGATTCCAGCTATGCATGGTGGTGCACCCTTGTAATCCCAATACATGGGAAGCTGAGGCAGGAGAATTGTAGGTTCACAGCCAGCCTCAGGAACTTAGTGAGGCACTCCACAACTTAGTAAGATTCTGTTTCAAAATAAAAATAAAATAGGGCTGGTGGTGTAGCTTAGAAATAGAATAACCCTGGGTTCAATCCCCAGTACCAAAAAATAATAATAATAATAATAATAATTCAAGGTTCCAAATTCTATTGCATTCTTTTCATAATAAAAATTAAAAATAAAATAAAAAAAGAATTTTTCTCATTCCTTTTCTTGGAATGAGAAAAATTTATTGAAAAGGTAGGCAATAAGTGAAAATGCAAGACAATTCATAGTTATTTAAAAAATAAACATTCACGACCAACAGAAATTTCATCTATGCTTGTGTTTGTGTGCAGAATTTCATTTTTAACTTAATTCTATTTTTCAAGTTGGTTTTAATATTTTATGTTTAAATGTTATATAAAGAAGCCATGAAATTTTCAGATAAACACTAACCTATCGAGCTACTGATTAATCATGTTACCACATTTGGGGTTTTGCTGTAATCTCTTGTTCATAATTATGATGCAGCAAAGGAGACCAATTTATATTAATAATTATGACCTTCCCTGAGGACGTTCTTCAAGGCACTTTATTCTTCAACTTAGCTAAGACTTATAAAGATAAAAGGCTAATTTTATATTAATGGGAGTACTAGCTTCCTGACATTATTGCACAAAAGAAGGACTGTGCTAGGAAGAAACCCTACAAAGGATTTCATGGAGCAGGACATCCCAAATGCTCACAATGCTCACAACCTCTATAGGAAACCCAGTCTTCCAAGAGCACAAGCTGGATAGGTGTTGCCAGAGCTCAGCCTCGTTGCCTCCTGACCCTCCTACCACTAACAGAACTATCCAAAGAACACAGGTATATCTCCAGACTCCTCCAGTACGCTGTTCTTTTAAGAGGGATACAATATCTATGATGATACAAGCTCTATGACTGCTGTATCTCCAACCACCAAAACCGATCCCGAAGTTACTAGACTTACTAGACTAGTAAGTGAAGAAATAAATGATAGCTAAGAAATATGCAATATTTATTCAGGGTTCCCCCCTTTAGTCCATTTCTGCCCATTACAAGGTAAATTCTCCTAGGGACAAGAAGAGATTTTCAGTATCTACCACACTAAATTTCTAAAGTTCTTAAGTTACAGGATAATTCTTTGGAAACAGACAGTACAGTGTGATGGTTAAAAGTCTGGACACAGACTGGCTGACTTCATATCCCATCTCCACCAGGCATGATGGCACATGCCTGTCATCCCAGTACTTGGGAGGCTGAGACAGGAAGATCACAGGTTCAAGGCCAGCTCTCAGCAACTTAGCGAGACCTTGTTTCAAAATAAAATGGGGCTGGTGGTGTAGCTCAGAGGTAGAGCACCCTGGGTTCAATCCCCAGTGCAACAACAACAAATTCCAGCTCCACCTCATGAGCTGTGTGACCTTTTGATAAGCAACTCAACTCCTCTCTTAAAACAACAGCACCTCCTTTACATGGTAGCTACAAGAACGGAATAAGTTAAAATGTAGAAAATACTTAGAAGCAAGCATGTAGTGTTTTTTTTCTATCACTATTATTAATTTTAACATTTATCCTAGGTTTGAAGTCCTTTAACAAAATCAGTTTCTTCAGTTTTTTCCATTTGTTTACTTTTAGCAAAACACAACTTCCTGTTTCTAAGGGGAAATAAAGCTTTTAAAAGTTATAAAAAGACTCAAAGGCTTCTTGGACATCAAATAGCTCGTACAAAACAACATTTTGATGAGTTAAGTGTAAAGGAATCAAAAACATACGGATTAAATTTCCTTTATAATACACATGGGCTTAACATGAAGAGAAAAGTGCTTAGCAAAACACACTTTGGGTTTGCCAAACCCAGAACATTGAAAAACAGTTCAAGACATTCTGCAGACCCAGAACAGAACCAAGTCCCCCATCCACAGTTAAAATCCCTACTCATCTGGACCTCAAACTCCAAAGTGCTCCACAGCCTGTCATCTTTTGATCCATCTTCTCAAAGGAAGCCTTCCCCCAATTTATAAGCAAGTATGGTGCACCCCAGGAGTAACACAAGAGCGGTTTATAATTTAGAAGAAAGAAGTTATCATCTGCATATGACTTTCATTTTAATATTTTATTGAAGATCTGTAGTTATGCATCTGAATGCAATAAATGTATATTTTAAAGTTAAGATGTAAGCAATGTCTTATAATAAGGTATATTTTTCTGTTTGTAACATAACCATCAGTTAAAGGCCACTTGTACATTTGAAAGTATTATTCAGGATCAAATAATACGCTAAAATTGCATAAAAATATTTTCTATTGAGTATTGATGCCACTCCAACTGTACATGCTATCAGAATTGGAAAACATGTAATTCCCTACTCCTCAGACATTCATTTCTCATGCCTTAAGTCTATGGTATGTTCTGTAGCTCTATTTTAAGAAAACAAAAGAGTTGCAATTTTATATTTCTTCTAGAACAAATAGTTTCCTAAACCGAACACCTTTACAGGCTTTCATTGAGGATAAAATGAAAATGAAAAGCAGCCTGCAATACAAACTGATACTTGAGAAAAGCAGACAGGAATCAGTCTATGTTAATATTAATGATGTGGTTGGTCATTTCTAAAAAGCAATTTTTTAATACCATAGGTAGATAGATATATGGATGGCATGATCTTTTTTCTCTGCTAAGCCCTACTACATTTGAGTATTGCTTATAGTAAACTAGATCCAATATCATAAAATTTAATACATGAGTTAATAAGTCTCTCTACAAATAAAAAATTAGAATAAACTAGAAATAATTTAATTTTGCACAATATATCTTAAATTGAGATTGGAGGGTGGTAAACTCACTTAAAACACATTTCTCTATTTTTAAATATGTTGTTTTTTATTTACAAAATTTGATGATGACTAAAAAGATGCTAACATTCAGAGTGTTCTTCCCTGTTTAAGAGCAGTCTAAAGCAATGTATGTAGCCCCTTCTTTTAGGAACTATCAGTTCAGGTAGAAAGTTTGCTGCCAAAAGGACTACCTTAAGAATGAAATATTCCAGTACTTGGGAGGCTGAGACCAGAGGATCTGGGTTCACAGCCAGCCTCAGCTACTTAGAGAGGCTCTCCACAAGTTAGTGAGACCCTGTTTCAAAAATAAAAGAAAGTAAAAAATAGGACTTGGGGTATAGCTCGGAGGTAGAATGCCCCCTCGGTTCAATCCCCAGTACCACAAAAAAAAAAAAGAATGAAGTATTGATTTTATATGAACATATATTGTCTTACTTTTAGGATTAATTAAAATTCAATAAATACTGACTCTGGTTTGGATCTCATTAGCTTTATAGTAATATCACCAAACAACTTGGCAAAAGACCTATTGTAATCTACACCAATACCTACAATACCTGCTGCTCTGGTTTGCCCAAGAATCTTCTTTCCTGTGAATCTAGGATCTGATTTTCTGCAGGCATGTTATTTTTGCTCACAAGGGACAAGAGGCCCTTGACTAGCCATGGGACAGTGTTTCAGTTATAAAATAAAAATCTCTCTCTTCACACAGAAGATTTTAGGATGATCCATTCCACTCTATGTAAATTTTGATACTAATGACCAAAAAAAAAAAAAAAAAAAAAACTATGATATCTGCAATTTTTATTTTAGTAAAATATGACACATTTTTCAAAAATATCAGCAATTTTTCCATAGATAGGAAGACAAGTTGAATTAGTGAAAAGACTACATTATAGATTATTTGTTTTCAAGAAAATGTATTTGAATTAATTTAAGTTTTTTGAAGTAATTAAAAATGAGCTGATAAAGTTACCTTGCAGATATCTTTTTAGGACAGTAATCCAGTTGATCTTCTTGTCTGTGTTTATCATTATTCATATGTAAATGAGAATTTCTGGAATATTTTTAATGTTTAAAAATAAATGTTAATACTGTAAACATTTTCAAGAAATATTAATTATGACATTAATTACTTAAAAAAGAGTTATCAAGGAAAAATTTAACCTAGTCACTGTTTAAACCACCAAAAACATCAAATAAATGAAAATCCAATTAAGGAAGTTTTATCAAAATTAATACACATTATGAAAAAGGAAATGACCACAGATATAGACACTTCTGAGATGCTATTCATAAAGCTCTGTGACAGGTCCCAACCTCAGTTAATTGCTGGAGCCATGTCTGTAATTGTTTAGTTTTCTCTCAACCTATTTATTCACATCTTATGACCTGAATCAACTACTAATATCAGTATCTATAAGAATATCTATGGTTTCTACTCATTGTCACTCACTTGTCACTGATCACGCAGATATTTGAAAGTATAAGACACAAATTCACCTCATTTGTCTAGTGGAAGTACTTTAGGTTTACTCATTTACCACCCATGTACTGAAGATCCAGTAGGTGCTAGATACTGACGATTCAAAGAGAAATAAAATGTCAGATATTATAATTTATTTAAGACTAAGATTCAAGAATCTTAAAAAAAAAAAAAAACAACAGAAGGTCTCAGAGATACTCTCTCTCAACTTTCATTTTACAGATGAGATATCTAAGTCCCAGAGGGGTCAAAAAGATTTGTTTAAGCATCATTTAGTGTGTATACAACTTAGAAAAGAATGATGCTCTTTTGACACATATGTAGAGGCTATTAAATAATTAGTTTATGTAGCTAGGCATAGTGATGCATGCCTATAATCCCAGTACTTGGAAGGCTGAAATAGGAGGATCACAGGTTCAAGGACAGACTCAGTAACCTAGTGAGACCCTGTTTCAAAACAAATAAACAAAAAGGATGGGAGCGTACCTCGGAAGCAGAATGCCCCTGGGCTCAATCCCCAGTACCAAAAACAAAATATTAATTTATGTAGCCAACATTTATAACTTTATTGTCAAATAATTGTCTATGTAGTACTTTGGCTCAAAATAGTTTTGTTTGTTATTTCCTTTAAAGCACATCTCTCTGAACATGCAGTTTGGAATAGTGTTAATTGAATCAAGGTCCTGGGCTGTTTCTTGCTTGGATTACTTAATATTGTTGTATGCCACAGTCTTAAGTCTTGTCAGGCATCTCACAAATACATTTGAAGTAAACTAGGTAATAGAAAACAGTTAAATCAAAAGAGAAAAGAAAAGCCTTTCCTTTGGTAGAATAACTATTCTGCCTAAATAGCCTTTATATCCAATAGAGCTCACCATAAGAGAGAGTAACTTAACGTGTTTTCATGTGATGACCTACAAAAGGCTCTGGGAACTTAAAGCTAATGAACATCTGAGAATAATTAATACTTCAAAATATTATTAGGTAAATGATCAGTCTCATGAAGGCTTGTGTGAAGTTACTCTCATTAACTGAAATCTACTCTTTTAGGATTTCTTCTTCAATCTGTTTATACTTTTCATTAATTTAGATATTTTGGCTTTAGATATTTTGTAAAACTTGCACCAACTTTTGTGAACACCTCTTGAGACACTATCAAAATCCTCAACCCCCCATTTGACTCCATCCTCTGGAGTGATGCTTGGCTGTGATGCCCAGGAGAATCCACTGCATTTTCACATGCTCAGCCAAGAAATGTGGGGGATTCTGCTGTGGGGCCACCCTGGTTAACCCAGGATGTGGTGGGTATGTACACACTTTGTTCTTATATCATCCAGGCAGACAATTCTAAGATGCTTTTCATAAAGTTCTGTGAAAGCCCCCCGCCTCAGTTAGTTGCCTATAATGTAGCAACCACTGTAATAAACCCTTGTTTGGTTCTCCCTTTTCCATTTTACTATCTTTGTTCTCTACAGCTGCTTCCTTGGCTCACTTTCAAATCAACTACCTGCTTAGCAAGACTTTGCCTAATAGTCTGCCTTCTAAACCCCCTTTTTATGAATTAGAACATATTTCAATTTTTTAAAAAAAATTTACTTTAGTTTTCAGTTTAATTTTTAATAAAGTTGAAAATTTAGCAATAATCAAATGAATATGTGAGAATGCTAGAAAACTGATGCTAGTTTGGGGGTCTTGGTCTTTCCAAATTCCCAGATCAAAACAGAAAGAAAGAAATTAAGCTGGGTGTGGTGGTGCACACCTGTAATCCCAGTACTTGGGAGGCTGAGACAGGAGGATCCCAGGTTTGAGGCCAACCTTAGCAATGTAGCAAGGCTCTCTGCAACTTAGGGAGACCCTGTTTCAAACTAAAAAATACAATTGGGCTGGGGGTGTTAGTTCGGAGGTAGAACACTCTGAGTTCAATCCCCAGTACCGAAAGAAAGAGAGAGAGAGAGAGAGAGAGAGAGAGAGAGAGAGAGAGAGAGAGAAAGGAAGGAAGGAAGGAAGGAAGGAAGGAAGGAAGGAAGGAAGGAAGGAAGGAAGGAAGGAAGGAAGGGGAAAAAGAAAAGAACGAAATTAGATGGCAAAACCAAAATATTCATGAACAACATTTCCAAAAAAAAATTTAGGCAAGGTACAAACACCAAAATATATGCAATTAAAGACAAACAATTAGGCACAAAATATGAGTGTTGTGGTTAATTGATATCTTTTTGGGAAAAATCAGAAGGATGCAATAAGGCATCTAACAAACTCAAAAGAGGTTGAGAAGCAAAGCCAAAGTTGGGCAGGATTTTGCCCACTGCTTAGTGTTGAGTGCAATCTACCCCAGACTTATAAAGTCTCAAGTGACTGAGTGGATACTTTTCAGGGCAGGACTTCTCAGGGAGCAAAAACTCCTGGGAGTAGGGGATGAAAGTTGAGAAGTATAGGGACAAAGGAGACAGAGGAAAGGAAAGATTCAGATAAAGTGCAGGAGTGAAAAAGAACAGGAAAATTGAAGACAGCAAGTCACCATTTTTTAACACTATATAAAAACAAGGAAGAGCTTTCTCTGCTGAGTTAGAAAATACATCTAACCAAGTCACCTTCTAAAGTTATAGAAAACTTAATTCACTTAAAAATAGGCAATGGAGGGCGACGGAGTGAGACACGTCTCAAGAGCCGCTGTGAGCTCGATTCAAATCAGTCGTGGATCCAGTTTTTTGAAAGAAGAAAAAAAGCAACAAAAAGGTGGAAAACGCTGCGAAAACTGGAATACAGCTGAGCAGAACCCGGAAGGCCAACCAGGGAGAGCAAAGAAGCCCGTCTCCGCAGCCCCGGCGCCACGCCGCCAGGCATAAGCCGCCACTGAGCTGGCCCCGGCGTGGAGTCTACTAAGAAAGAAATACACAACAACCCTCTGCACCCCACTGGCCAGAGCTGAAGTGAGCGACTCCTGAACTTCTCATCCTAGCCAGGCGGCATTTCGAGGCACCTTCGACAGAGACCAGAACGCGTGGTACGACCAGCTTAAGCCCGCGCAGGCCCATCCCAGCTCACCTCTCCTCACGGAGCCGGAGCAGAGAGAACTGCACCCCAGGGCTTGGGTCAGGACTGCGGCAGGAACAGCCTCTCAACGGAAGGGGGAGAAGCAAATCGGCCCAAGGGTGAGTGGGGAAACGGGCAGCTGGCTGGAGTCTGAGGAGCAG
>PVLC010042926.1:0-12749 GCA_004027655.1 Graphiurus murinus | reverse complement strand
CCATACAATGGAAACTTCATGCCCTCAGGTCAACATCTTCCCTTTCTCTGTCTACCTCTCCCAACCACCAGTAACCACCCATCTACTCTCCACTTATGTGAGTTCAGTTGTTTTTTAGATTCCACATAAGTGAAATCATGTGGCATATGTCTTTCTGTTCCTGGTTTATGCCACTTCTCATAGTGTTCTCTAGGTTCTAGGTTCATCTGTGTTGTTGCAAATTACAGCATCCTTCTTTTTTTTTTTTTTTTTTTTTTTTTTTGCGGTACTGGGGATTGAACTCAGGGGCATTCTACCTCCGAGCTATACCCCCAGCCCTATTTTTTATTCTTTATTTTGAAACCAAGTCTCACTAAGTTTCTGAGTGCCTCACTAAGCAGCTGAGGCTGGCCGCGAACCCGGATCCTCTGGTCTCAGCCTCCCGAATGCTGGAATTACAAGCATGCGCCACCACGCCCGGCAGCATCCTTCTTCTTAAAGACTGAATAGTATTCCATTGTATATGTCCATCAAAGGATGAATGCATAAAGAAAATGGGATACAATTCACCCTCTCTCACCTTTTCAACTTTCTGGTTATGCCAAGATCCCCTTGGTTTGTAGTCACAGCACTTCCTTCTGCGTGACATAGTGCTGTCCCTGTTTGTCTGTGTCTTCCTTCATATGTCCATCTTCCCTTCTTAGAAGGATACCAGGATTGGATTAGAACCTGCCCTCGTAACTTCATCTTCACTTGATTGCATCTGCAAGCACCCTCTTTCTAAGTAAGGTCACGGACGTTAGCATTTCTATCTGGGAGATACAATCCAGCCCTTAGCAAGCCTGACCCACCCCAATCCTACAGTTCTGCTACATACCATTCCTTGATGATAGCCACCTTCCCAGAATTCCTTTTTCTCCCTTCCCTTTCTCATTGCTTTAATTAACAAAGGCATTTGAACCATACCAGCAATCCAGCCTTCTCACAGACACATTACCATTGCTTCATCTCTCTCCTCAGTAGAAAAATTATCTCTGGCAAAGACTTTAAAAAATGAGTTGCCTCTCTTCACATTGACTCCAAGTTAATTTTGCTCTCAAAACTCCAGATTAAGCAGGACTTTCGAGAGACATTTTGCATTAGTTTATCTGTGTAAATGAATATTGCACAACACAATATTTAATGTCACTGAATTGTCTCCTACTCTTACAGTTGCCAGAAAATTCCCACCAGGTTGGTGTCAGAGGGTAAAATTAGCCACTAATAAAATGAAACAGACAAAAGGAGAATGTTGAGTTATGGAAGGAATGGGCGTGATCTATGAATATCATTAGCTGTTCCTTAAAGAACATTTATGTGATTACATGAATTTGAAAGCACGATGCAATATTTTAGAATTTCTCTAGTCACTGGAAAGCATTAAAGCAGATGGGCTGTGTGACTGATGATTCAATAATTGCACTCATTAAAAATTTTCACGCTTTTAATTTCCTCACAGCCCCCACCCCTCACCCCATTCTGTGAAGAGCTGAAGAAGGAAATAGTTTTGTCATTGTCAGCAGATAGATAATAACTGAGTTTGCTTTGATTCCTGGAGTGCCTCACCCCACCTCTGGTTTCTTGACTGACAGCTCAGATGCCCAATACAACCTTGGAACCTCTGCCTTCGTAGCCTCACACAATAGCCTGTGTCTTCCCAGGTTGCTGCACCACAAATCTCAAGCATGGAAAACTGAGCCAACAACTTTGGATTCAAGTTTTGAAAGTCTCTCCACCCCTAGTTGTAGCCAAGACTAAGCAGAAGGTGAGTGGGAGGTTGTCAGCAGGTGGGAGGAGTTCGCAGGTACGGCTGTGACGTCAAGATGGATAACAACTTGAACTGAACACTTGAGGTTATAACTGTGTTTCTGTAGCAACCACAGCACTTGCAGTCCATAGCATGGCTTCTGGCTGGAAAGTTCCACCTGGTCTGAACCACCTGATAAGATTGAAACTTCATTTTCTCCTTATATTCATCTAGTTACTCCATTTATCTGTTAGTGAAAAAGAGCATTACACACTAGCAAGAGGTCTAACTACTGATCAGACTCATCCCACTGGCCAGCCATGTATCCTTTACATCTCTGGATCTCATTATATTTAGAACTCAGCTCTGAAACTTTATGACTATATAAACTATTGATTGTTCACTCAGCAGAAGTCTCTGTAGGACAAAGAAACACTGACTACAGTACCAGTCTTTCTCAAGAAACCCATAGTCTCAATGGGGAGATAAGGCACAGTTGCATACACAGAAAAATAACAACATAGAAATCAGTTGGACTCCACCCAAAGGTGTGACAGCCAGTACCTTGACTCCAGGGAAAAGGAAAAAGCCCTTGGGGTTAGAGAGATTTCAAAGAGGTATTCTTTGAAATAAAGATAGAAAAGTGGAAAGAGTATACTCTGTGAGGAAAACCATTTGTTCAAGTGTTAGAATGAGTTAGATATCATAGAATAGATCAATGTGTGGGTAGGTTGCATTTTGTAAAAGTTCCAGTAGGCTAAGAGGACTTTTTATAGGGCAACACGAAATTTCTAAATATTAGTAGTAGCATTAAGCATCTTCTCTAACCTCCGTAAGAACTCTATTCAGGATTGAATGAGGTTGGGGTTCAAAATAATGAGGGTTTTTTTTGTGTGTTTCATAAAAGAGCAGAGCCTGTAAGCAACAGAGTATTACTGGAAGCCCATGAGAAGGGAGTAGCGTAGGATAAGTGGAGATATGGGAAGTTTAAGCAGGACTGGAGGTAACACTGAAGTTAGGAAGGGTGCCTCAAGAAGCAGATATGTCAAGGTCCCTAACCAGAAAATGGCAGAGAGAAAGGGATGGATTTAAGTTTCCAGCAACACACTTAACTTTCAACAACAATAAACCTAATTTTCCCATCCATGTAAAGCCAAATTTGTAATTATATGCTCAGTGTCAGGTTTTTCTCCTGGTCTATAAGCTCACCACAATGGCATGATCGTGTCTGCCTTTTTAGAGTTGTGTATCTCTAGTGCCAAACATGGTTATTCACCCAGAGAAGGTATTCAAAACACTTGGGGAATAAATGAATGCATGTAAGATACACTGAAGAAAGGAGCAACAATATTCAGTGAGTCAAATAATGTTCTGCTTGGTAAATGGGAGCATGATGACAGGAACTGGGAAAAGTAGAAATAGTGATGTTGGAAGAAAAATTATGCTGAAGTTGAATAGAAGTGATGCGAGGATATCCATGTGGAAATATTCAGAAGGTCATTGGAAATATTGGGTTGTAGCTGAAAAAAAATCTTCTAGTGTGTCCTTCTTTAATAGAGAAAAATTGAGCTGGTTGGCTGAAATCCTTTGATTTCCAAATTCTATTCAGCAGAGAATACATTTGAGGTCATGATCCAAATTTTTCTTTTAATGTACAAAAACGAAGAGGCATAGTTACTTTGTTCTCACCTTCTTAGCCCTATGTTAGAAATTTACTATCTACTTTCATGCCATTTTTACTTTTTAGAGAGATTTTTGGTAAATTAAAAACCTGGAATTTTTCTTTTAATATAATAAGCTGTATCTGAAAAATCCATTGGAGCAGAATTTAAAAGAAAAGGTATTAGATAATGCTTTATATTTATTAGAGATATTAATATGTCCTATTTGTTGAGGCATTTTTGCCACAAGGAAGGCCATTGGGAAAATAACTGGTTTATTTTTTAGCTATAATTTAGTGAGCCTTTGTGTCACATAGACCTGAACTTGAATTCTGGGACCATAACTTCTTACTAAGTCACTTAACTACTTTGGGCATTAGTTTTCTCCTCTGTAAACTGGAGTTTCTGTTACTGACATGACAGTTCTGTGACTGTTACAAACACACTATTGTGGGTTGAGTGATTGACGGAAACATTTGTTGACGTCTCAAAACCTGAGAAAGTGACCTTATGTGGGAAAAGGCTCTTGTAGATACAAGGATCTCATAATCAGAATGAATTATCTGGGTGAGCCTTAAGTCCAATGGCAAACATCCTTATAATGGACATACAAACTTAGGGAGAAGAGGAGAGGAGAAGGCCATGTGAAGACAGAAGTGGCCTAGAGTGGGGCAGCCACTCATTCTGTGGTTCTCACAGAATGCTGAGAATCACAAGAAGCTGGATGAGGCAAAGATCTTTCCCTAGGACTTCCAGAGGCAATATGGCCCTTCCAACAGCTTGATTTTAGACTTCTCAACTCCAAAATTATAAGAGCATATATTTCTGTTGTTTTAAGCCACAGGTTTGTGGCAATTTGTTACAGTGGCCCTGGGAAATGAATATGCATACTCACTAACAGTAAATGCTAGTTTTAAATAAAGAATCTTTCATCTTTATTTATACCACTATATTCCAAGCCTTCTTGTGTGAAATAATATAAAATGATAGCAGGAAGCATAACACTGATGGAAGCAGGAAGAGAGGCCACTATAAAAATATCTGTGGAACAAGAGAAAGTAATGTGTGTAATACCAGTATTAACTGTGAGAGAATACTTGTGAGACATGCACGATGGGCAAAGGAGAGGGTAGTACCAGAGGAAGGAAAAAATGAAAGGGGTAAAGCAGAAATTGGAAAATGAAAGAAGATAAACCAAAGTACTCTTAGTCCCATCTTCTTCTCTCCCTGCCCCATAGGGTCCTTTCTTGGTAGTCACTCAACAGGCCCTGGAAGGAAGTGGGAGGAGACACATTAAGAAAAGGGGAACCATAGATATTTCAAACTTGCCCTTATGGCATGTTGAAGCTGCTCTACCATTGATATTTCCAGGTTGGAGAAAGTGAGATATGGGGTTGTTGTCAAGTGAAACTGATTAGAACCAAGAACTGGTGGCTCCCAATTTCAAATCCACATAATTGTACAATTCCTGCTTGGTATTCAACATCTATCACTCTTTCTTCCCTCTTTTGCTCAACTGTCAAATGGAAGTTAAAAGAAATACTAGATATAAAACACAGCATTGAACATAGTAGTCTTAATCTTTACCATAACACAAAGTTTTTCTGCATCCATTTGTGACCTGTCATTTCTAAAAATCATTTATTTAGCAGTGAAGTTGTTTTCTATGCATCAGTGGACCAAATGAAAAATGAGAATAAAAAAACATAAGCTGCTAATAAAATGTTATTGTAAATAATCATACGGTATGGGAGTACATTGGGATTGGGAAGCATAAGCTCTTCCTCTAGTCCAAACAAACATATTTATATAACTATATAATGGAATCTTCCAAATACCAAGCAATTGCAGACATTTCTATAATTTCTCCAGATAAAAAAGGAAATATTTCCTGGGATCATTAATAAATTACAAACTCTCTCAGTCTTTCATCCTTTAGTCTCAGCAGTGGTCCAGATGGACCCAGGACAATTGTGTAAAGTCTGGAGAGAAAGAGAGTAGCTACTTGCTACATTATCAGTAGTCACCCTAATAAGGTGATCTAAAAACATGCTACATGTGTAACAGGGAGTTATGTTTTGGTTTCTTTGCTGCTATAGATACATAGGAAACCCAGAAAATATCATCCCAACATACCCTTTATAAACCCTAAGGACAAAGAGACTAACATTATGTTTCAGAAAACTAGAAAGTGATTAAACACAAAGCTGCCAGATCTTAGAGCATCCAGTATAGATCTGGTGACCAGCCTGCCTTTGAATAGACTGTGGATTTCTGCCATGGCCACAATAGCTGTGGGACCAGGACTCTCTCCAATATCTTGGGACATCTAAGTCCCCGAGGTTTTTCTACAATCTAATTCCAAAGGAGAGCTCTTTAAAAACAAGACTCTTCTGACCATTTTTGGCAAATGGAAAGTTGAAATGAAATCCACTGGAATTAGAACAGTAAACAACTGTAAAGTATCCCATACTATTGTGAAACAAAATTCTTAGCTTTAATACTACTCTCAAGGATGGAAATATATAAGTGAAAATTTGCCCAGTGTTGTTCCATACACTGCTATTTAGTTATACCAAATTCTATTTGGAAGAAATTTTCCATGAAATCTGTACCTTATTTTCCAGCAGAATAGACCTCTGGGGCAGTAGCTGTCCCCTCCTACAGTACCACAATGAAAGTAGTGCCAGCTCTACTCTCTCCTGATGTTCTGGAGACCAGAATCAATGACCTCTGCAGGACACATGGAAAGTCAAAGGTTAAAGGTTATCAGAGCAAGCCACACATCTGAGCAGATTGCCAGAGCTTTGGAATGAGAATGACAGCCCTGGTATTCTTCTGGCCAGCTGATAAAGGAGTTGTGTCCCTGCATCAAGACAGGGAAAGGCAGGTGCCTCCAAGGTTGTCAGAGATCAAAGTCGTCCATGTCCCTAAAGGGAAAAACTTTAAAACATAAAAAGAGAAACACAGTATATACTTTTGCCAGAGAAAAGAGATGAGTGACCTGTTTTACCGCTGATGTCTCTTCCATGGAGGAGTGCTTATATGCCCTTTACAGTCCTAAAGAGGATTTCTGGAAGTCCACACACCCCCTAAAACTGGTGGGCATAATTCCATACAATTTTTCAGGAGAGTATAAACTGATGACCCCAAAAGAGTTTAAGAAACACTGAGGAGTAAGGATCCAGGATCTCCAGGTTGCATCAATTAACACAAGCCCCAAGAGGAATCACTCTCAGGAATCCAATTCTAGTTTGATGGCTCATTGTAAAAGTGAAGGTGAAGCCAGAAGCCTCTAGACTTCCTGAAGTTTGCTTTCATGTCTTTGGACTCTGTGACTTCTGGGAGCCATGTATTATCAAAATTACCTCACTGTGAAAACTTGCTTCATTGAATCCTCATTATAATCCTCCAAGTGAACTCTTTTGACTCCACAGAGAAAGAAAAAAAAAAGGAAGAAAGAAATGGAGAGATCTGGTAACTTATCAGAGGCTACACAGGAATGAGCAAGCCCAGTGAGCTCAAGTTAGTGATTCCAAAGGCTGGCCTGGGTCTACCAGTCCACTCTGGCTAGAACTCCTTTGGAATGATGTTACAGGCATCTTTCATTTCTGCTCAAGTGAACTCAAGATTCTTCTACAGGTGGGGTTTCTAAGTACATAGGGAATATTTTATATCTTTAATATTCCATGGTATTTTGGTTTGGGTCAGGAATATCTCCCCCAAAAACCCTCCTGTATTGAAAGCATATCCCCAATATAGCAATGCTCAGAGTTGGAGCATGGCTGAAAGGGGTGGGTCATTGGGGGCATGATCTTGGAACTATACATTTCTCTGATCCTCTGCTCCCTCTGTTTTCAATAACCATGTCTGAGATAATTTTTTGTTTTGTTTCACTTTTTTCTGCCAACCTCCCTGCCACCATAGTTTCTGCCTTGAAGCTTGCCAACCAAGGACTGAACCTCAGAAACTGTGATACAAAGAAGCCTTTCCTCCTCTATGTTGTGCTTGTCAGATATTTTGGTCACAGAGATAAAGGAGCTGACTAAAACACCTTGTGATTTAGTTTAAAAGGAAAAAAGATATCTGTTTAGAAGCAATAGAAGTGATTGTGACTTATTTTTGTTCACCTCAGCCCTTCTTCAGAGATAATATAATCATGTCTACAGGTCACAGGTTCCTGGGGCAGACTCAGGGTGCCCAAATGCCAGCTCTAGCACAGTCTCTATCCAGTGCAGATTCTTTGGGCATGTCGCCTTTCTTATATTGTCTGCCAAATGGGGATGACAGCTGACCTCCCAGGGTTGTGGTCTGACTATGACACTGAAGGTCACATTGGCAAGACATATACTAACACTTTACATAGGGCACCTGAAAAGAGTGTTTTTGTTAGTTTCAAAACAGTAAGCTCGCTTGTAATCCCAGCATTCGGGAGGCTGAGAACAGAGGATCCAGGTTCTCGGCCAGCCTCAGCTACCTAGTGAGACACTCCGCAACTTAGTGAGACTCGGTTTCAAAATAAAGAATAAAAAATAGGGTTTGGGGGTATAGCTCAGAGGTAGAATGCCCCTGAGTTCAATCCCCAGTACCGCAAAACAACAACAACAACAACAACAACAACAACAAAACAGTAAGCTACTTAAGCGCAAGATGGCTATCTGGTTTCTGTTTGTCTCCATACTTTCTTGAAACTCAGAGTTCAGTAAGTCTGGACTGAGTGGGTGTTCAGATCTACCAGGGGGTCATAATGCTGCCCAATAGGCAACATCTGTGCTTGTGAAGGGTCACAACTTGATATTTGTCTTGTGGAAGAATAACTAGAAAATCAAATTGTTTTAGTCCATTTTGAAAGTTAAAATAAAGTATCCTGGACTTGGTAATTTATAAATAACATAAATGTATTGCTTGTAGTTCTGGAAGCTGAGAAGTTCAAGGTCAAGGTGCTGGCAGATTCTGTATTTACTGAGAGCCCATTCTCTCCTTCACGGATGGTACCTTGATGCTGTGTCCTCACATGGAAACAGCAAAAAAGAGAGAAGAAGAGCAAAAAAGGCATGAACTTGTTTCCTCAAGCCCTTTTATAAGGGCATTAATACTGTTCGTGAGGGTGGCACCCTCATAGTATAATTACCTTCCAAGGTCTCCATCTCTTAATACCATCACTTTGGGGGTTAAGTTCCAATGTATGAATTTGGGAGGGACACATTAAAACCATAGCACAAATGTATCCTGTTATTATGTAACTATTTATTGTCACAACTAACAATTTAATTTTCATGAATATAGTTTAAAAAGTATTTATTGCTAGTTGTGAAATTCAAGACTTGTTGCAAAGTGATAATCGTAATCAAAGTAGAAATCTATACTTAAAAGGGCTATCTCTCAAACTGTGTTCAGCAGAATACTAGTTCCAAGAGTTAGGCAGCAAATAATTTTGGAACATGTGTACTAGGCTTATGTAATAGAGATTAGGTATATTAAGAGTCTGATAAATCTTTGAAAAAATAATTCCATTTAGTTGTGCTTACACCAAATTATTTGCCTCCAGTGTTCTTCTCTTCCACCATGGAACTTGTTCCCTACCCTTTTAATCATTTTTACATTATATTTAAATTTCATGACATGCTGATTTGGCAAAAAAACAATAAGTGGAAATAATCTTATTTTGCCAACTATTATGTAACTATTGTCATGGATTGAAACTTACATACTAGAGTTCCATTTTAACCTAATACTTTGTGAGAAACAAAGCTATTGACTACTGCTGAGGTAAAGACACTGTACAAAAACATACAATGGAGTACACATGATACTGAATTATTTTAATCAATATGTAAAGGGCTCCAATAAATAGGAAAATGATGAAAAGATAAGCAAGAGTGGAAAACTAAAATATCACTTAAATGTGGCTCATAATTAAAGAAATGTAAATTAAGAATCCAATAAGATACAATTTTTACTTAGATTATTAAAATGAAAAACTATGACAATATATTGGCAGGAACATGAGGGAGATGATACTTCCAATCATTGTTAGTGGGACTACAAGTGAGTACAATTTCTAAAGAGGATATAATGGAATGATATAACCCCTCAAAATGACATGTTGTAACCCTATTCCCAATGTGGTGGTTTTTGGAGTGTGGAACTTGGGGAGGTAATTAGGTTGTGAATGTGAAGCACTCATGAAATGAATGGGATTATTATTCTTATAAAATGAATGAGAAATTTTCCTCTCTCTCTCTCTCCTCTTTCTTCCATGTAAGGATTAATGAGAAGTCAGCAGTTTGCAACCTGGAAAAGGGCTTTTTCCAGAACTGGCCATGCTGGCACCCTGTAAGTGGACTTCTACTTCTATAACTATAAGAAATAAGTGTTTATTGTTTAAGGCTATTTTGCTATAACAATCTAAATGAGGCCATAGGGTGATGGAGAAATAATTATAAAAATTTTAAATATAGATCCCCTTTGACGTAGCAATTCCACTTCTGGGAATTTAGTATATATTTATATATGAATATGTGTTCAGAGAAGTTTTTATAAGGAGATTTGCTGAAATTTTGCCCGTAAGAACAAAGGACTAGAAAAAAATCACTAAATATCCATAAACTAAACAAATTGTAATAGAGTCATTGAGTAGAATCACACGCAGGTATAGAACAAGGCAGCTTTATAGACATGAATATAAAACTAAGTGCTGGTAAATGACAAGATGCAAAAAGACCTATGTAAATGTTCCATTTTTGACTTAACACATTTGTTTAGGGACAGCATGTCCTTGGGAGGTTGCATAGGACTCTGGTAAAAGCAGTTGCCTCAGGAGATGAGGAACTCGAGGAGATGGGTAGAAAGGAAGTCTACTTTTCATGGTATATCCTTTTGAACTTTGAGAATTATGTCTTATCATATCTACTTATTAACTACTCAAGTAAAGTACATTAGTTAAACTTAAAAAAAGGAAAATGAACTCATATTCGCATATGTGTCCTGTTCATAGACAAATAGTTGACTTTAAAATCAACCAAAATAGGCCAGGGGTGGGGGGCGTAGCATAGTGGTAGAGCTCGTGCTTAGCATGCCAGAGGTCATGGGTTCACTCTCCAGCAACAATACAAGACAAAACAAGAACAACCAAAGGACAGCCTTTTTAGTGGAGTTTCACTTTGTATAATATATTCAGAGGGATATTTATAGTATAGAGGGAAAATCTAATGTTCTCCTGAATATTTGTAAAATAAGAAAGTTGACAAAGGACATCTTGCACATTTGTTCTTGTGAGATACTGACCTCAAATACAATAATCTTTGTATGTTTTCTTTGGTCCATACAAATCTCAGGCATGTACAATTCAAATTTTTCATGATCACTCTTAGCTCTCTAGCTTCACTGGATATTAACAACAGACCGTTTAGGCAGTCCAAAAATAATGACAAGCCATCTTAATTTTAATATGGGTTTAAAAGTTTTCAGCAGAGGAACTACTGAAATAACCAGATCCCCAAAATGAATCTGTTGAAGGCTCTCTTTTCCATGTGCTTAGAAGGACTGGGGACCATTCCCAATTGTGACATCTTTTACCTCTTCTTCCCACTTGTTCAGTGGCAGTAAGCAGGAGTATTGATTTTCTAAGGCTTACTATGAACTAGAAATGGCAGTTGCTGAGCAGGGAAGAGATCATGATCTCGTTAGCCCTAGAGACCTGAGGGGAAAATATTCTCCCCTTTTCTGTAGAACTGTTCATTACCAGAGGGAATCAAATGTAAACACCCAGTTGCCAAATTATATCACTTAAGGCAGAGATGTTTCATTTAGGATGTCTTACTTGTATTGCAAACAGAGACAAAAAATTCAATAAGAAACAAATGCCCAGTGGCTTTGGGGTATGTAATCATTCAGGCTGGCAAATTTGCTTGTATTTGAAGACCAACTTAATGGGTGTAAAGGTCAACTTGCTCAAATAGCTGTAATTAATGACAAGAAAACAGTGATTTTGTTAGATCACATGGAAATGACTTCTCTTAGACCATGTAATTCCTTCTCTTTAGGACAAAGCACAACTCTTTCTATATATCTACCCCTATCCATAACATTGATTCCATTTAGAGACAGGATAAGCCATATTGGAAGTATATCCCTTTATTTTAATCCAGGGGCATTTCAGCCTTATTTTGAATGAAATTATGTAATATTCAGTGTGAGTTTATATACACAGAATAAAAAAGAGAATGAGTTTATAATTTAGCATTACAAATTTATTACTAGACAAAAGCAAATACTAATATAGGCCAAATGATATGACTCAATGAGTAACGAGTGAAGTTGGGTACTCTTTCTATCCTTCATCTGAAATATATGGAGTTTGGTAAAAGCCAGATCATGTGGTTCAGTGGAAATAGTGTTGGATTGGTGCCCAAAAGAAAGGATTATCATCCCAATTCTGCCATTTGGTATTTGAAATGACCCTGAGCAATAATTTAATTTTCTTGGCTTCTCTTTGTTCATGACCTAAGAGAGTTGGACTAGATGATCCCTAAAGTTTGTTCCAGCTATAAAATTCTAAGATTCTAATTAAAATTAGTCAGTGAGGTTTGCATGCCAGCAAATCACAGCAAGAAGATTCACATGCTGCTATCAGAGGCTCTCATTTGAAGGTTGCAACATCAGAGAAGTTATGCAGTAATAGCTAGTAGCATATTAATCCTTTCATTTCACAAATAAAGTTCGAGGTTCTTAGCACTAAGAGTTATAGCTAAACTGAATGTTTAGCAAACTGGTGTTCATAATATTTGTAGTGTAAAGTGACAGGAAATATCAATATGTATGTGGAATTATTTCTTTTAAACCTGGCTCTCTACGGGAAATAATCCATTTATTCTTTGACTTTATGTTGTTTCCCTCTTAGGCACTAGCTCAGAGCCTGCCAGGCTCACCTGTGTTCAAGCCTGTTTTATATCTGTCTTCTGGAAGCAGAGCATGGGACAGGGTTCTTGCCAAGCAATTATGGATGAAGTACTTAAGGAAAAACCTGTAATGGAGTGAAGGAGGCCAGGTAACTAAAACAGGAAAAGCAGCTCTGTTTTCTGAGGAACTCACACTAACACATATTCTAATCTCAAGATTTTTAAAGCAGAACTCAAGTGTACCTTTGTTTTAAAGCATTCTGCTTTCTTTAGTTTCAGAGTTATCTATTCCAAGAAGAATACACAGCCCTTTAATTTCATACTATAAACCAGAGGACTTTGTTTTAGCTATTACTAGAGTCAGACACAGAAGAGAAAGAAACAAAGAAGTCTCACTCTTTCTCTGCTATTAATGAAACTCCA
>PVLC010042925.1:0-12748 GCA_004027655.1 Graphiurus murinus | reverse complement strand
AATTGCTGGGTCATATGGTAGGTTCACTCCCATTCGTCTGAGGATCCTCCATACTGTTTTCCACAGTGGTTGCACAAGTTTGCAATCCCACCAACAATGTATTAGGGTTCCCACTTCTCCACACCCTCGCCAGCAGGTGTTGTTGTTCGTGTTTTTTATGATTGCCATTCTGATTGGAGTTAGGTGAAATCTCAGGGTAGTTTTGATTTGCATCTCCCTGATTGCCAATGTTGTGGAACATTTCCTCATACATTTATTGGCCATTTGTATTTCTTCTTTTGTGAAGTGTCTATTTAGATCCTTTGCCCATTTTTTGATTGGGTTATTTGCTTTCTTAGCTGTGATTTTCTTGAATTCTTTGTATATCCTAGATATTAGACCTCTATCCGAAGAGTAACTGGCAAAAACCTTCTCCCACTCTGTAGGCTTTCTGTTTAGGTTCTTGATAGTTTCTATTGCTGCACAAAAGCTCTTCAGTTTAATGCAATCCCATGTATTGATCTTCCTGAGGTTGCTTGAGCTTTTGAGATCTTGTAGAGAAAGTTTTTACCTATGCCTATGTGTTCAAGTGTTGGTCCTATGCCCTCTTCAAGTAGGTGCAAGGTCTCTGGCCTAACTTCCAGGTCTTTGATTTGACTCTTGTGCAGGGTGAGAAAGTGGGGTTTATTTCCATTTTCCTGCATATGGTTAACCAGTTTTGCCAACACTATTTGTTAAAGAAGCTATCCTTTTTCCAGTGTATAAAACATTATGTTAAGTGAGATTAGCCAGTCACAAAGAGTAAAGAAGCATATATTCTTTCTAATATTCGGATGCTAGGGAGATGATGGGGCATAAGAGGGTCTCCAGATGAAAAAGGAGAGACCCTCGAAAGCAAAGAAGTTGATTTAACCGAAGGGGTTGGGGGGGGCACACTAATGTGTATCAAGGTTACTCACTAAACTGAACTTGAGAGGGAGGGAGGGCCAGGGAGCAGGGTGGGAATTTGGGGAAGGGGTCAAATGAGAATTGTGAGCACATATATCGTTATCAATTTATACCTAACAAAGATGTATGCTTACAATATATAAATAAAAATAAAAATTAAAAAAAAGCATTAATAAAAACTATAAAATTAAATTAAAATATTTAAATAAACTTCTCATAAAACAACAGAAAATTCAAGATGAATGGGAGTGAATCTACCATATGATCCAGCAATACCACTACTGGGTATATACCCAAAAGAATGGAAACCAAACTATCAGACCTACGCATGTGTATCTGTGTTTATAGCTGCACAATTCACCGTTGCCAAACTATGGAAGCAGCCAAGATGTCCATCAACAGATGAATGGATTACCAAACTATGGGATATGTACACAATGGGATTTTATTGAGCATAAAGAAGAACAAAATCATGTTATTTGCTGGGAAATGGATGCAACTGGAAAACATTATGTTAAGTGAGATTAGTCAGTCACAAAGAGTAAAGAAGCATATATTCTCCCTAATATGCAGATGCTAGGGAGAAGATGGAGCATAAGAGGGACTCCAGATGAAAAAGGAGAGACCCTAGATAAGCAAAGAAGTTGACTTAACTGAAGGGGATGGACAGGGGGATGGGGGGGACACCCTAATGCACACGATGTACTTTCACAATTATATCAAGGTCAATCACTAAACTGAACTTGAGAAGGAGGGAGGGTGAGGGAGTGGGATGGGAATTGGGGAAGGGATTAAATGAGAAATGTGTGCATATATGCCTTTATCAGCTGGTACCTAACAAAGATGTATGTTTACAATGCACCAATTATTGTATAAAAAATAAAAAAAGTATTTAAAAAATTTGGAGCATATTAATAAAAAAAATACAAACTACAGTGTAGGAGAAAATATTTGCAAAATACATATCTAATAAAAGATTATTATGCAAAATACCCAAAGGACTGTTAAAGATCAACAATAAGAAAAGAGCAATCCCATGTAAAAATATGCAAAAGACCAGAACAAACACCTCATCAAAAAAGATAGACAGATGGCAAATTAGCATATGAGATGTTCAACATCATATGTCATTAAGCAGTTGCAAATTAAAACAACAATGAGACAACTACATGCCCATTATAATGACTAAAATACTAAATACTGACACCACAAAATGCCCATGAGGATGTGGAAGCAGAATTCTCATTATTTGCTGGTTGGAATTCAAAATAGTACAGTCACTTTGGAAAATAGTTTTGTAGTTTTCCATAAATTTAAATGTATTCTTAACATAAAGTGCAAAATTTGTATTTCTTATTATTTACCCCCCAAAAGATAAAAACATATGTACTCACAAAACATATGCATGAGTGTTTATAGCAGCTTTCTTCATAATCATCATACTTGCAACCAAGATAACCTGTGCTAAGTGAATGAATAAACAGTGCTATATCCAGACAATAGGAAATTACTCAAAGCTAAAGAGAAATAGACCTCAAGCCATAAAAATACAGAGAGGAATAGTAAATGAATATTACAAAGTGCAATAAACCAAACTGAAAAGGCTACACAATTGTAGGGCATTCTGTAAAAAGTGAAACTATGGAGTCTGTGAAATGCTTAGTTGCCAGATGTCAGAGGTAAGAGAAGGATGGATCTAGAGAACAGAGAGGATTGTAATTGGAGTGAAACTATTCTGTAAAGTACCATCAGGTCAATGCATGTTATTAGAAACATGTCCAACATGAAGCATATACTACTATGTAAGCTTTGGATTTGGGGTAATAATGTATCAAGGTAGGTCCATCCATGGTTAAAAAAAAAAAAAAAAAGAAAAAAAAAGGTGTCGCTAGTGCAATATATTGATTCAGAAACACTGTCTGCTTTATATGGAGACACAAATGGGAAATATCTGTACCTTTCACTCAGTATTTTTGTAAATCTAAATCTGCTCATAAAATAAAGTATTTTTAAAAGAAGAATTGTGCTATCTTTTATTTCTGGAAGATAGTGGTTGGAATGGAAGGACCAGGCTTCCTTCAGTGGATCCAGAGAGGTTCTCGCAAAGCCTCTTCAGCCTCTAGTGGCTCCGCATATGCTTTGATTTTTTGGCTACTTGACTCCACTTTTTACCTGGAAATTCACCTGGTTTCTTCTCTATGTCTGTGTCTTTTCCTGTTTTGTCTATTAGGAGGGTACTTATCATTAGATTTAGGGAACTTATCTCAAGTCCCTTAATTTAATTATACATGCAAAAGTTATTTTATTCAAGTACAGTCACATTAATATTTCTAGGACTTAGGATGGGTAATATCTTTTCAAAATGATTATTTAATCTGCTACATACATTTTGAAAAGATCTTAAGGTATAAAAATATTTTTAAGGAATCAGGTATTTTAGTATTTAAAATCAAGTCCTGAAGCTTAACCAAAGTATTAGAAGATGTTTAT
This sequence comes from Graphiurus murinus, assembly GCA_004027655.1. Taxonomy (NCBI): domain Eukaryota; kingdom Metazoa; phylum Chordata; class Mammalia; order Rodentia; family Gliridae; genus Graphiurus; species Graphiurus murinus. The sequence continues at coordinate 9,331 of PVLC010042925.1, read as the reverse complement.
TGCATAAATTGATATAAAGTGTTTTAATAAAAATGTAAAAGCTAATTAAATCTAGATTCTCTTCTTTTTCCTTTAGATATTAATTGGTATTCAGTTTTCTACATTCAGAAAAAAATTCTTATAAATAAATATCTTAGTTGTCAAGAACTAGGAAACAGTAAATTACATGTATATTTATAATTTTTGCTTTTAGACTTCCTAACCTAATCTTTATTCAACCTTATTTGTTGAATATTCTTCTGTTTTAAAACTTCAAAAGGAAAGTAGCATTGGCTATAATGGGCATATATTTCCCTATCCATTTTTCCTAAATAATTTTCCCATATATTATATTTCTGAAAGAGTTTCTTAAGAAAAAATCAGCACCCTACTGATTCACGCCAATCTTGCTATTTACTAGTGTTTGACACTTGTTAAAAATGAGAGTGTAATGGATTATAATTACATCTAGCTGTGTCTATGAGCAAGAAAATGACTTACACAATCCACACGACTGGTAACTCTCAAGCATATGCAAAATGATTTTGTAAAATTAAATTTTAAAATATGACTTAACAAAAGAAATGTATGAATGCATATCAGTAATCTGAAGAAATGCATTGAATGGACAATTTAGTTTATAGAGAATCATAAAGACTTTATATTATCAAACATAACACACATTCAAAATGAACACATATTGCTGTGGAAGATTTCATTTTTGAAAAAGAAAAATGTTTTTTCTCCTAAAAATCTGGCATTCTCCAAATCAAGAAGGAATCCAAACATTATAATGTTGGTATTTTTGCTTCATTGGTGTAATCAGGAATACCCATTTTGAATATTTTTCTTAGGTTTCTTCTCAAATTGCTTAATATGACTTGAAATTTCTACCATTTAAAAAAGATGTCAAGATCACCTGTTTTCACTCACATCTCTCTCGTGAACTCTACGCTCTCTTTAATCTACATGTTCCATAGAATCTGTAGATACTTAGGTGACATAGTCAACCTCTTTCCTGTCTCTTTTCTTCTAGCATTCATCTTGCTGAAAAGAAGCTATTTTTAACTTATTTTCCTACTTTCTTCTGGCCATTAAAATTTAAAACATCGCCAAAGTCATAAACTGATATCTGTCTCTGTTTCTCCAATAGTCTTCCTTGAAAATTTTAATATTTTTTGGTTCTGGAATCCCCAGACTCTGTCTCCTAAACTCATCAATGCTATCTGGTTCTGGTTGAGTTCCCTCTTCTGCACTGCATTCATGATTACTGAATGCTTTCTCCCTAAAAGGAGGAAACACTGAGGATACTCAAATCCACTACCTTAAAGGGTTCTGAAATCCCTATCATATCTAGTAAGGTAATTTTTAAAAAGAAAAATAGGAATAACATACGGTAAAAGCAGATTTTTCTTTATATGCTAGTACCAAATAATTAAAATATAATAATAAAATCATATTTAGAACAGCATCAAAATGAGAATAAGAAAGGGAATGTATTTGATCACAGAAGTCCACACATTGTACAATAAAAACTATTGAGGAAAGAATTTAAAAGTCTAACTACACAGAAAGGCACTCCAAGTATTAGAAGATAATAAGAAGGCAATTCTCTCCAAATTGGTGTATTGGTTCAACGTAACCCTATTCAACATCCCGGCAGGGTGCGTAGGTGTGTGTGTAGAAAATCAAAAGGTGTTTCTGAAATGTATATGTAATTCAAAGGCTTCAAATAGCCAGAACAATTTTGAAAATAGCAAAAATGAGAGGAACACATTTTGGAAAGCTGACATTATCCAATTTCAAGACTTACTATAGAACTAGAGTAATCAGGATACTGTATTTTTATAAAGATAAACAAATAGATCAATAGTAAAGAGTGTCTCTGCTACATCACTGGAATTACCTTTTTCTTTAAATAATCCTGAATTATTTTTTTATTGGAGAATACATGTAGAAAATAAAAGCTAAGTGCATTTGGTGTATCATTGCTTACAGTTTAGGGCTTGAAAAGAAAAAAATATAAAAATATAGATCCACTCTTTTATCAACATTTTTATTTGATTCTTCATTTCCATATTGAGACTCCTGGCTCTCATAAACACTGTTTTATTTACTTACTAGTTCCATTCTATGATTTTTTCAAAAGTTTTATTAAATTATTCTATTTATACTGTTGTCACATAACTAACAATACAAAAAACTAAGAGAGTAACATAAGCAAGATGGCAAAATAGAAATCCCAGCCATGGTCCCTTGCCATTTATACTAATTTAACAGTGGTCCATGGACTGAAATATCTTAATGAGTGGTCTACAGTCCAGGTAACAGGGATCCATAGTTGAGTATGGTAATGCCTACCTGTAATCCAAACTACTAAGAAGGTTAAGGCAGGAGGACTGCAAGTGCAAGACTTGCCTGGGTAGTTTAGCAAGACCCTTTTATTGCAGAAAGAATAAAAATAAAATTCTGCCCATTTTACGACAGAATTTTTGTTTTCTTTGCTGTACTGGGGATGGAACCCAGGGTCATTCTACCTGTAAATTATACCGCTAACCCTATTTTTTGTTCTTTATTTGGAAACAGGGCCTCACTAAGTTGCAGAGGACCTCACTCAGTAGCTGAGGCTGACTGTGAACCCAGATCCTCTGGTCTCAGCCTCCCAAGTACTGGGATTGCAAGCGTGTGCCATCATGAAATTTTCTTTTTTTTTTTTTTCAGTACTGGGGATTGAACTCAGAGGCATTCTACCTCCGAGCTATACCCCCAGCCTTATTTTTTTATTCTTTTTATTTTGAAACCGAGTCTCACTAAGTTGCGGAGTGCCTCACTAGGTAGCTGAGGCTGGTCTTGAACCCGGATCCTCCGGTCTCAGCCTCCCGAATGCTGGGATTACAAGCGTGCGCCACCACGCCTGGCTAATCATGAAATTTTCTAATGTAAGCAACCTTCCATTGAGCAGCTTCCTGAACTCCCTGGGAATAATCAATATTGATGACTCAGTGGTAGCTTCTACTACTGTCAGGTTGAATGCTCAGCCATGGTGATAACCAGGTTAGCCTTGTCGAGTGGAATTCAATTTTATTGGCCTCCATCACTGTAAAAAAGGGGAAAAAATCGCTTCATTCATGAACCCATAGGGCAATTATGGAGTGATTTTGGAAAGAAGGTCACTAGTATTCACAGAACAGGCCAACCTATACTTTCTGCACTTTAGGTTAATGTATGTATGTATGTATGTATGTATGTCTTTATTCCTTTCTTTCTTTCTCTTTCTTTCTTTTCTTCCTTCTTTCTCTTTCTTTCCTATTTCTTTCTTCTTTCTTTCTTTCTTCTTACTTAATTTACTTATTTATATTTACTCGGTACTGGAGAGTGAACTCAGGTGCATTCTGCCTCTGGGCTACATCTTCAACCTTTCTTACTTTTTAATATTGAAACAGGATCCTGCTAAGTTGCTGAGGCTCTTGCTAAGTTGCTGAAGCTTGCCTTGAAGCTGCAATCCTCACGTCTCAGCCTCCCATGTCCTGGGATCTGGTGTGCATCTCATGCCAGGCTCCTCTAGGTTATCAATATACTTCTTTGCTAACAATACCCAAAACTGAGTGAGCATCCACATGGGACACAAATATGTATTTTTCTCTTTTAGCAAGGTAGAGCCACACATTTATCCAGAAGATACCCTTGTTATAAATTCTGCAACCATGCTTCTTCCAAGTGGTAGGCAGCTAGGTAGAAATGAACCAGTCAGGACAAGATCTGGATAAACTTGAGGAGTAATTACTTAAGCCCTCATAAAAAAAAAAAAAAAAATGGGTACTCCCACCCAACTGGCAGAGAACCACAGCAACATCAGAAGACTAAACTTAATTATGTAAAGATAGCCTCTGGAAGTTACGGCATCATTTACTCTGCCACGTTAGACTCCCCACTTTCCACCCCTGCCTGTTTTTTATTTAGGCATCACTTGGAAAGTTTTTTAACATGCATGATTTGACACAGAAAATAAAGCTATAATGGAAAAAAAAAAAAAAAAAAAAGGACAAGCAACTATCCCAAATCTGTTAATGGGCATCTTGGCTGGTTCCATAGTTTGGCAATTGTAAATTGTGCAGCTATAAACATAGATACACAGATGATAGTCTGATAGATTGGTTTCCATTCTTTGGGTAGATACCGAGAAGTAGAATTGCTGGATCATATGGTAGGTTCATTCTAATTTGTCAGAGCATCCTCCATACTGTTTTCCAAGGTGGTTGAACTAATTTGCTATCCCACCAACATTGTATTAAAATCCCCACTTCACCACATCTTCACCAACATTTTTTGTTGTTCGTGTTTTTAATGATTGCCATTCTGTTTGGGGTTAGGGGAAATCTCAGGGTGGTTTTGATTTGCATCTCTCTGATTGCTAATGATGTAGAACATTTTTCCATGCATTTATTAGCCATTTGTATTTCTTCTAGATTATTCTTTTCACTTTTTTGTCTTTTATGGTAATCCTGTGCATGTTATCTTTGGAGTTGGAGTGCCACCATGCGGCCCTTACCATGCAGAACGTGATTGCTACTATGGTATTGGTACAAAAACAGATATATAGACCAATGAAACAGAATATAAGATACAGAAACAAGTACACACACTCATAGCCAATTGATTTTGAAGAAAGCTTCCAAAAACTTAAGTTGGAGAAAAGATAGCCTTTTTAACAAATGGTGTTGGGAAAACTTGTTTTCCATTTGTAGAAAAAATGCAATTAAACCCCAACATCTCACTCCGCATGAGAGTCAACTCAAAATGAATCAAAGACTTAAAAACTAGACCAGAGACTTTGAAATTACTATAGTGTGGCATAGGACTAACACCCAAACATATAGGTACAGGTAGAAACTTCCTCAGTGCAATCCCCAAAGCTCAGGAAATTAAAACAAGAATTAATAAATTAATTTAAATAGTTTTATGTAGCAAATGAAACAATAAAGAGCCTAAAGAGAAAGCCTACAGAATGGAAGGAGATCTGATAGAGGACTAATATCTAAAACATACAAAAAACTTAAAAGACTTAACACTAAGAAAACAAATAACCCAATCAAGAAAAGAGCATATGAACTATAGAGACATGTAACAAAAGAATAAATACAAATGACTAATAAAAATATAAAAAATGTTCAACATCATTACCAGGTAAGGAGATGAAAGTAAAAAATTCACTGAAATTTCATCTAATATCAATTAGAATAGCAATCCTCAAGAATTCAAGCAGTAAATATTGGAGAGGATGTGGGGAAATAGAAACTCTTACATTGTTTGTGGAATTACAAATTAGTGCAGCTGCTATAGAGTTAAGTGTGTAGGTTCCCAAGAAAACTAGGAATAGAGCTACCATTTGACCAGCTATATCATTCCCCATTATCTTTTCAAAGGTATTGAGATCAGAATATTATAGTGAAACACTCATAGTCATGTTTATAGCAACACAATTCACAATAGCCAAATTGTGGACAGGTAGACATCCATTAACAGATGGATCGATTACAAAATTATGGGATATATGCAGAGTGAAATTCTACTCAGCAATAAAGAAGGATAAAATGATGTCATTTGCAGGAAAATAGATGTGCCTAGAGATCATTATGTTACGTTAGATTAATTGTTCACAGAAACTGAAGGGTCATGGGTTTTTTTCCCCATATTTGGAAGATAGAGAACAATCAAGATACAAGGGGGACTTTAATTAATGGAGGAGAAATCTCAGTGGAGGGATGGAGGGGGTCTAGGAGGGTGGTGATATGGGGAGGAAAAATTAATGGAGTAAAACTTCAACTGATGTTATGTATATATGCAAAATTATCGATGACAAACTCAATATCATGTGTGGGGAAGGGGAGGGAGGAAAGAGGAGGGAAGGGGAGCTCACCAAATGCTGTGTGCCTGTATGTCCCTATTAATCTGAACTGTTAGGATGTGGGACTGTGATGCACCAAGAAAAGTGTATATAAAAAGAACAAAATATCAGCCACATTTTGGTCATGGTGATTGTGGCACATTGTGTGTACTGTTTCATTCAGCAACCATTACAATCTCCTTCTAGCATGTCTTCAAATAGAATAGCCTGGAAAGCGGAATCCCTTGTTACTCAGGGGGTTTTATATGGGGCCCAGGTTCTTCTAAGCCCACTCATATTTTCCCAGATATATTAAATATTTTTCTGTCAAAAAAGATTAATTGTGGAGCCTCAAAAAATGCAAGGGTTTCCCTTTCAAATTTATTTATCACAGTGTTAGGGAAAGATGTGTGTTCTGGACCTTCTCAGTATGTTTAATTTGGTTCTAAATTTAAATATATTTACTGTTTCTAAATTTTACTTTACATTAAAACAAAGTAGCATAGACACTTCCGTTTCAGTCAAAGTGGAATATCTTTCTGTCTATACTTCAACCAGCCAACAAAACAAACTGTTAAGGTCTTTCTTTATTCAAGAAGCTACATTAAAAGCAGTATCATTGTGTAATGGACTTATATAAATATATTTGGCCTGATCTCATTTTGTTTTTTCTTTTACTATAGCCTCACACCCTTAGTATCCATTCCCACACAAGTTGGCTAGATATTTTCTATAGAAATTACAAAGCTCAAGTGACCCTTTCAGAAGAACAGTATATCTCCTCAGGGTACATACTTTATATGCCACGTCTAGGGACCTGTTGAGACATAAGTAATATTATAAGTCTAGAAGCAAAAAGGAATGATAGGTATGAGTCCTGAAGAAAATTATTACCACTCTGCCTGACAAGTGTGGGTGCGGAGGACCAGAGTTTTCTCAGGCAATGCAGAATGAATCTGTTCAAGCAAAGCTGGAAAAGATGACACCACATGGGATGGGAGGCCAACATCACTGCAGATTGTAGTTGTTGGTAGTGGGGTATATAGGACACAGATATAAAAATATGTCCCTGCTAAGATCAAAGAGGGGCTTAACTCCCAATGCACACCTGGGTGACGCTCACCATACTCCAGCAAGTTGTGCAAGGTACAAGAGTAACTCTCACAGCATACACAGATGTGGCACAGCACAACAAGGGCATTGAGGACAACACAAGCACCAAGCACAAATTGCAAAGCCTGGACATTATAGGCAAAGACAGGTGGCATTGCCTGCTGCCCAGCCATAACACCCTGGCAAGCAACTCCAGCCCTCAGCAATCAGAGGGCTACAAAATCAGAGACCAACAACTCAGTGTCATCTACCAAGGAGCCTTGCCACCTTTCCATGCTGACCACTGATAGTGAGGTTAGTTCTGGCACAGCTGGATGCCTTTGGCACCGGTTGCTTCCAGGAAATTCTTCCTTTTTTGGATCTGGTTGAATTGATTAAGATCAAACCTTAAGATCCTGACCAGACTCACAAGTGACCTTGACTTGAGACCCTCACAGATCAGTTGAGTGTCCTGATAAATTGACTACATAACTTGCCTTTCCAGATTGCACTAATCTGTATTCTCTCTCTCTCTCTCTCTCTCTCTCTCTCTCTCTCTCTCTCTCTCCCTCCCTCCCTCCCTCCTCTTTCTCTCTCTCTCTGCCTCCCTCCTTCCTCCCTCTCTCTGCCCTTACATAAGTTGTATAAAGTCTGTGTGAAGTACTAATAAATAAAGAACTTGTCTTGGTCATGATTGCAATAAATGTTCTTGAAATAAATGAGACCATGTTGTGGTCGTTTTCCACAATATAAGTCTGCTCAGATCATGGAATTAAGAGACTAGAAATGGAATGACCATATGACACAGATATTTTACTTCTGGGGACTCACAAAGGAATTGAGATCAGAATATTGTAGTGGTACATGCATATCCACATTTATGGCATCACAATTCACAGGATCCAAATTATGGAACCAGCTTAAATGTCTGTCAACAGAATTGTGGATTCCAAACTGATGTATATTCACACAATTAATTTTTTTTAAGTTACTGGTGCATTCTAATCATATATCATTATGAGGTACAGGATGGCAGGGGCATATATGCACACATCACTAATTTAGTCCTTCCCCAGTTCCCACCCCATTCCCTCCCCCCTCCCTCCTCCCCCTCCCTCTTTCTGATGTTCAGTTTAGTGATTGATTTTGATATGTTTGTGAACACACATCATGTGCATTAGGGTGCTTTCCTCTTTCCCTCCCTCCCATCTCCCCAGTTAGGTCACCTTCTTTACTAATCCCTGGTTTCTCCTTCCTTGTCTAGAGCCCTTCCCATGTCCCATTTTCTCCCTAGCTTCTTCATATAGAATTATATTCAGCCATAAAGAAGAACAAAATTATGTCATTTGCAGGAAAATGGCTAGAAGTGGAGAATATTACACTAAATGAGATTAGCCACTCTCCAACAGTGAAGGGTCATATGTTTTCTCTCATATGTGCAAGCTAGAGAGAAATTGGAAATGAAGAAAGATACTAGTAGAATAGAAGAAGATAATAGGAGGGGGTGGGAGGAGAGATAGGACAACCAATTAAAGAAAAAGTTCAATTAATGCTAAGCACAATACAAACTTATCAAGGCCAATCTCAATAATAGGTACAGGGAGGAGAAGGCCGAGGGATGGAATCTGTAGGGAAACACACCAAGTGCTGTGTGCATGTATATTTCTCATTATGATGAAAATTACAACTAATAAAACTATGTATAAAAAAGAGACAATTTCAGCTGGCATAAAAGATCCATGAGAATCAATGGCCTCAAAGCTACCAACTTCGTCAGTATCTTTCTGATTATCAGGAGAGCTGAGAGAAGTTGATGTAACCTTAACAGAGAGCCTACAGAGTGGGAGAAGATTGTTGCCAGTTACTCTACAGATAGAGGTCTAATATCTAGGATATGCAAAGAACTCAAGAAAATCACAACCAAGAAAACAAAAACCCAATTAAAAAATGGGCAAAGGATTTAAATAGACACTTCACCAAAGAAGAAATACAAATGGCCAATGGCCAATAAATGTATGAGGAAATGTTCCACATCATTAGCAATCAGAGAGATGAAAATCAAAACTGCCTTGAGATTTCACCTAACCCCAATCAGAATGGCAATCATCAAAAACATGAACAACAATAACTGCTGGTGAGGATGTGGAGAAGTGGGAACTCTAATACATTGTTGGTGAGATTGCAAACTAGTGCAACCACTTTGGAAAACAGTATGGAGGATCCTCAGATGTATGGGAATGAACCTACCATATGATCCAGCAATACCACTTCTGGGTATCTACCCAAAAGAATGGAAACCAAACTATCAGACCGACATATGTGTATCTATGTTTATAGCTGCACAATTCACAATAGCCAAACTATGGAAGCAGCCAA
>PVLC010042924.1:0-12725 GCA_004027655.1 Graphiurus murinus | reverse complement strand
CCCCCCCCACATCTTCAGGTCACTCACCCACATGCCAATCATCTCTAAAAACACCCTCACAGACACACCCAGAAGTGTGCTTTATCAGTTTTCTCAGTGACTCACAATCAAGTTGACAACCGAGATTAATCACCACACAAGCCAAATAGATAATAGCAAGGTGACTCCATCTTAATACAGAGATAACTTTAAAGCTAACTAGAGGAAAGAATGGCCAATATGGTCGAGTAAAACTATAATTTATCTTCAAATAAATTAAGATCAGGGCAGAATAATTTTTTGAACTTTATATGTTGCATAATTTCTTCATTGTTTGTTTAGTATGTGGTGGGGACTGTGATTATAGACCTTAAAAAGAATTAAGAGAGCTGGGCTTGGTGGCTCACCCCTATAATCCCAGTACTTGGGAGTCTGAGATAGAAGGATTACAGATTTGCCACCAGCCTCAGAAACTTAATGAGACCCTCAGTAACTTAGTGAGAACCTGTTTCAAAATAAAATAGGGGAGCCAGGCGTGATGGCACACACTTGTAATCCCATTACTTGGGAGGCTGAGACAGGAGGATGACAGGTTCACAGCCAGCCTCAGCTACTTAGTGAGGCCCTCTGCAACTTAGTGAGACCCTGTTTCAAAATAAAGAATAAAAAATAGGGCTGGGAGTGTAGCTCAGAGGTAGAATGCCCCTAGGTTTCATCCCTAGTACCACAAAATAAACTAAACTAAACTACAATAAAATAAAATAAAATAAAATAGGGCTGAGGATGTAGCTTAGAGACAGAATGGCCCTTGGTATAATCCTCAGTACAGAGAGAGAGAGAGAGAGAGAGAGAGAGAGAGAGAGAGAGAGAGAGAGAGAGGAGAAAGGAAGGAAGAGAGAAACTACTTATAAGATGTCAGATTTAAAGAAACAACTCAATTACTGTTAGTATATTGGTATGTGACATTTCATGTCAAATTTGGTAAGAATAAAAGGATAAAAGCCAATGAATACAAATTAAATTTTCTAAGAGCACTGAAAGAGATAGATTTTCACAAATAAAATGTAAACGGCCCACATTCCTTTTAATTAGACTTTCAAGATAGAAAGCCAAATGATCTAGAAAAGAGAAATGGATATTCATAAAAGCATACTAAATTATCTATACATAGACCACCAATGATAAGCACTTTGCACCTGTTCCCCTCAGCATGCAACTTCTGTTATGGGACTCTGGGAGCTGATTGGAAAGTGGAGATCTTAAGCCAATTTGCATAATCTCCTTGTCTAATATTGTGAATAGACGCTAAAAGGTCTTTATGCCTTACATTGATAACCAGGTATTTCCTTTCAGAAACTTACTGCCAGGAAAATCAAGACTTGAGCCCTTGCCAAACAAAGAATTACAGAGAGGGCTACAGGTAAATCCCAAGATTAATTCATGTCAGACCAATTAAATCAGACACCAATAGTATCTGAGAAAAATCACCAACGCATATAATGATCTTGACTTACAGTTTAAGGAGTTATGGTAAGAAAATTATCCTTGTTTTTTGGCTGAGAGGGAACAGAAGAAAGGTGAAGTAGAGAGACTAGTAGAAAGTGGAAGGGGGCTAGGGGAGGGTGGTGGAGAAGGGAAAAACTTCATCTGAGGAAGGGAACAGTTCAAATAAGCTGACATCCATACAAGGTTTTACTACCAAGTGTGGGGAGGGAGAAAGGGGGAGCAGGGCAGATAAGAGGGAAATACTCCAAGTGATGTGTGCATGTATGTTTGTGTCACTTTGAATCTCATGAGGTATAATTACACTGCACCAATAAAAGTGTATGAAAAAGATTGTGACAGAGATGGGAGCTAAGGGGAGTTCAAGAGGAAATAAGTACAGCAGGACATAGCAAAGAGGAAAGATGGTTTCCCGTCTGCTTTCTATGCAGAAACCACCTGCTGACTGGCCTTCACTCTGTAGGTGTTCATGCCCAGTCTTTTCAAAAGAAGATGAGAAAAACAAACGCATGTTTGTGGACAAGGAAATTAGTAAACTACATAAAGGAAGATTTTCAAGATCATCTAGAGATAAAGACATAAAAATGTGCCTTATCACATAGAAACAAAGAGCTTCCAAATTTAAAATTATCTGAAACAGTGAATAAAAACAGATGTGGAGAGGTAGCTCTCAAATGGGAAGAGGGACTCAGAGCATACAGAGAGGAAACCAGTCAAGATAAAGAGGAAGAGGTCGAGAAGGAGAAGGCTATGGGGCTGGGGGGAAAGAAGGAGGAAGTCAGCTGCATTCATCAGCTTTCTTGTGACAAAACACCTGAGAAAAACAGCTTGACGGGAGGGAAGCAGTGCTTGGCTCACTTTCAGATGCTTCGACCCATGCTTGCTTGGCCCGGTCACTCTGGGCCTGTGGTGAGGCAGAGCATTGTGGTGGAGAGACTGTGGTGGAGCAAAGCTGCTCACCTCTAGGTGGCCAGGAAGCAGAGAGAGAAAGAAGGGGACTGGATGCAAAATATTCCCTCCAAGGCAAGCCCCCACTGACCTGCTTCCTCTCACTAGACTCTACCTAGCTCCTGAAGTTTCCACCAGCAGCCAATAACCCCTCAAGCTATGAACACATCAACGGAGTCACCTAATCAATCCACTCATCCAATCACCTCCCGAAGGCCCCACCTTTGAGCACTGCTGCTTTGGAGACCAAAACACATTAGACTTTAGGGCACATTCCAGCTCCAAACTATGCCACCAGTCAAAAATTTACCTTCCTGGGGTATGGTACTAAAAAGCCTGACTATTCAAGATACCAAGTCTCTGGCAAGGTTCCCCCCTTGCCAGCCTTTAGCTACATGGGAATAGAGTAGAAATCTACATGGTAAACTTAAATATTGGTGGAGGGGCAGAGGATGGATGGGTTCTGTATTCTTGTTATAATACTATTGATTTTAGGATAAATCTCTCTTTTTTTTTTTTTTTTTTTTTTTTTTTGCGGTACTGGGGATTGAACCCAGGATCATTCTACCTCCGAGCTACACCCCCAGTCCTATTTTTTATTCTTTATTTTGAAACAGGGTCTCACTAAGTTGCAGAGTGCCTCACTAGGTAGCTGAGGCTGGCTGCGAACTCGGATCCTCTGGTCTCAACCTCCCAAATGCTGGGATTACAAATGTGCACCACCACGCCCAGCTAGGATAAATCTTATTAGAGGGAAGAATTATCTTGGACACTATCCCAGGGTACTGACTTAATGAAACACAGAAAGTCCTCATCTGTAACATTCTCACATATAAGGCAATCTCATAAGTGGATCCTGAGGACATCATCATGATTAGGTTCTGGAGAATACATAAATTCAACATCCTGGAAAGCAGGACCCTTCATAAAAGAGATATCTCTAGACAAATTCTGAAACATTGCTGAATACCTCCTACCCATGGGAATAGGTAAGGGTGTGAGATGACTAACAAGAGAATTTTCCTTTCCCTTGTAGATCGCACATTCAGTTGAAGAGAGAACTAGAGAAGAGCCACACGTCAACATGCACAGCATGATGAGAGGCTAGGAGCAAGCGGGCAGCCCGAGGAAGATGATTGGAGATAATTCCTGCTTCTATCCTGTGGGTAGTCGCGACTGAACACAGAATCAAGGAATGAAGTAACTTGGTAGCGGCAAGGGGAGTCACTAGCTAGAATTAAACTGGAATTGTGTCTCTCGGAAAAGTGACCCACAGACACTCCATCAGGAAGGAACTCCATGAGCAAAGGTACAGAAGGAAGAATGCATAAAATTTATAGAAGGGACAATAACCAAGGGGGAACAGAAGAAAGGCCTAAAGGAATAGAAAAATGACCTCCATTCATGCTAAAATAAAGCAACGGGTTTTAAAGATAAACTTCCAGGAGCCAAGGAAATGATAAGATGGAAACAGTATTTAATTTTTCTTTCCTGTAGCTTTTCATAGGTTGAAAAGAAACCTGGGATTACTGGAGACCAATGCCTGCTTAAAAGTGGGGAAACAGCATTTAAGAGGTTCTTACTCTATTGATTTCACACTAAGGAAATAGCAGCCAATGTAACACAAATATTTTGAAACAAGGGTGTGTGTATGTGTATGTTTGTTCCCATTTGGAAGGAGTGTTTTACATTCACTAAATTCTCTCTATAGAAACAACTTCTCTCTTCCATCATAGAAAATGTAGAATGAAATCAACTCATTCATGACATTTTATGGAAACCTTTATTTCTTATGCAATAAGAAAAATGTGGAGACTAGGGATATTGTTAAAATAGTGTTTCAGATTACAAAGGGAATAGTCTAGGGCTAGTATGATACCTCCAACTGCTGATTGGTTTTGTTTCATCCTATTTCTAAAGTCTCAGAATCTAAAAAGGTAAATCTGATAAAGTAGTTGTCTAACAGTTGGAGCAGAGAGGAAACACTATTGTCCTTAAAGTAAATTAGTAATATAAGAGGATGAACTTACGACTCTTCAACTTTTTCATACTACCATATTACCAAAGTAGTAACAACTACATATTTAACACAGTGTAAGAAGTACTGAACAGCATTCTTTAAAAAGTAGTAAATGAGCCAGGCATGGTGCAGGCCTATAATCCCAGGTTTTGGGAGGCTGAGATAAGAGGAGTGGAAATTCAAGGTTGACCTCAGGAGCTTAGTAAGACCCTGTCTCAAAATAAAAAAGACTGGGACCGTAGCTCAGCGGTGGAACATCTCTGGGTTCAAGCATGGTGACGCATGCCTGTGATCCTAGTACTCAGGAGGCTGAGCTAGGAGGATCACAGGTTTCAGGACAGCCCCAGCAATGGAGGGAGACTCTCAGTAATCTAGTGAAACCCTTTAAAAAAAAAAAAATTAAAGGGCTGGGAGTGTAACTCAGAATTAGAATGCCCCTAGGTTCAATCCCCACTATCACAAAATAAATAAATAAATTTTAAAAAATAAACCAGGTGTGGTGGAGCATGCCTATAATCTCAGTACATGGGAGGCTGAGACAGGAGAATCACAGGTTCATGGCCAGCCGCAGCAATTTATAGTGAGGCCCCCCTCAACTTAGTGAGATCCTGTTTCAAAATAAAAAATAAAATAGGGCTAGGGGTATAGCTCAGAGGTAGAAGGTTTCTGGGTTCAATCCCCAGTATCACAAAAATACATACATACATACATACATACATACATACATACATACACACAAAATGTAGCAAATGATACTGTCCTCAGATGCAGAAACCTTTGGAAATGTTATGTGCATATTTGAGGTCAGAATTCAGTTTGAAGTGTTTAGCAAAAGGAACAAGATATTTAAATGAAACAAATGGCTTGGAGGCTTAATGGAAACAGATGGCTAGCAATTAGAGAGAATGCTAAGCATGGAGCACCGCTGCAAATCGTTCCCGGCTGGAGAAGAGCTGGTGAGCTGAGTCTGCACTGAGGAAAGAAAAGATGCCGTGTGTTCCAGCTCTTTTTCAACCTTTAATTCTGAGTTTTAAAAAATAAATAAATAATTTTAAGGTTAAAAAAAAAAAGCAACATAGGTGACCAGATGAAAGTCACCTGTGTGACTCAGAGCATCCCTGTAATTCACCCCCCTTCTCTCCTCCCTCCCTCCCTCTTCTGCTCTTCTTTGGTGTATTTGCTTCTTAACCAAAAGTCCGGGTTTGTTTTCTAGCTTGTTCACTCTCCAATTTTTCCCACAACTACAATCTTGGCCGATAGGAAAAGAACCTGATGGTGAAAAGACTTGGGTAGGAAGGGGTTGGCTACTGAACTCTAACTCAGCAAACCTGGAAGAGCCAAATGAGACAGGAAGGGAAAGACTTGAGATGGTGCTTAGATTTACCAGGTACGCTTTGAAGAACAGCTGATTGGAAATCCCCAGCTTGGAACATCACTTAACTGGGAAAAAGGACAGGTGGAGAGATGCAGAACTGTTGCATTATTAATATTCTTTGGCATATTATTTTCTATGTATAAAATTATATACATAGAAATTATATAGGAGGGGGGGATGCTGGCAATTGAACCCAGGGGTGCTCTACTTCTGAGCTACATTCCCAGCCCTTTTTTGTTTCTTATTTTGAAACAGTGTCTCAAAGTTACTGAGGCTGGCCTTGAGCCTTTGATCCTCCTATCTCCACCTCCCAAGTACTGGGATTACAGGCATGCACCACCTTGTTAGGCTATTATTTGGTATGTTCTTATTATTCTTAATCATATTTCACAGTGATATTCAAAGTATACAATGCTTATGGTTTTGATTTAATGTTTCCCCTGTGAAATTACCATTTAAATATCCCAGAACACTAGTATTTTGACAGGAAATGCTGGGCATTCTTGCAGCTCTCACCTTCAATTTTTTTTTTTTTTTTTTAATACTGGCGTTGAACCCAGGGGCATTCTGTCTCCATTCTACCTCCAAGTTACACCTCCAGCTCTTTTTTTAATTTTTATTTTAAAACAGGGTCTTGCTAACTTGCTGAGGGTCTCACTAAATTATTGAGGCCGGGCCTCAAACCTGTGATCCTTCTGTTTCAGCCTCTCTAGTACTGGGATTACAGATATGCACCACCACACCCAGCTAATTATTATTTTGTTGTTGTTGTTGTTGAGACAGAGTCTCCCTAAGTTGCCAAGGGTGTCCTCAAACTTGTGATCCTCCTGCCTCATCCTCCTTCCAATTTCTTTTTAAAGAAATAGGCATGCTTATGAGAGAATATTTTGAAAAACAAGTATTGAAGCTAATTATAATACAAAGATGTATTTTTAAAAGTGGTTCAGCTTGCCCCATAATCCCAATATTTGGGAGGCTGAGACAGGAGGATCACAGATTCAAGGGCAGGCTCAACAACTTAGTGAGACCCTGTTTCAAAACTTAAAAAAATAAGTAAACTAAAAGGATTAAGGGTGTGGCTTGGAAGTAGACTGCCCCTGGGTTCAATTCCCAGTATCAGAAACACAATTTTTTTTTTCAAACAAGTGTCTTGACCATTAAAAACCTAATTGAAATCATGTTATGTCAAATAAAATGAATAGTACCATTTACATGAAAAATTAAAATATTTAAGAGGAAAACAAATCTTTCTAATTCTCAATTGATGTTTAGTGGAAAGGAGATATTTACTTTTAAGAGTTGCAAATTTATATGCATTCTGAGTGTGTGTGTGTGTGTGTGTGTGTGTGTGGCAATGGAAGAACCATCAGGATTTTCAAAACCTGTGGCAATAAATATGAGTATATCCTAAAGTAGAAAGATAAACCCATAATAAATATGTATATATCCTAGACTGGAATATCAAATATTAAAACAAATATAATTTATTAAGCTCAGATAAAGTAGACATTAGAGATTACCCAGACATGCTAATCAGCACCAAATACCTTCACAGAGAATTTGACCCAGCATTTTAAGTTTTTATCAGACGGAGTGATAAGTATTCAAAGGGTGCACAAAAATAAGTGACCATAATTCTGTGTGTGTGTGTGTGTGTGTGTGTGTGTGTGTGTGTGTGTGGTGCTAGGGATTGAACCCAGGGGTATTCTACTTCCAAACTACACCCCCAGCCCTATCTTATTTTTTTATTTGGGAAGAGGGTCTCATTAAGTTGCTGAATGTCTCACTAAATTGCTGAGGCAGGCTTCAAACCTATGATCCTCCTATCTCAGCCTCCAAAGTACTGGGATTACAGACATGCACCACCACGCTCAGACTGAAGAAGCATGAATTTTCAATCTCAAAAGCTACATAGATTCCAAATTTATTGGCTTACCACTCCCTTTTCAGAAAAAAAAAATTACATAGCACACTTCTGGGCATTTCCATGACCCTTTTATTTTTATTCAACACTCCCCTAATTGCATCCAGTGTTACTACCTCCCCCCTGGACCTTTCCAGCACTCCTTCACTCCAGGTGAGGAGAGGTATCTCTGACTTTCGGGAATCTATGACACAATAAGACACACAGTAGGTTAAGAAATTGTATTAATAGGAATCCCCTTTATCCATGGTTTTGTGTTCTGTGGTTTTAATTACCTGTGATCAACTGAGGTCTAAAAATAACATATATTTGTTTTGACTCTTTCATGAGTAAGAGGCCACATTCACATAATGTTTCTTAGAGTGTATTGTTATAACTTGTTAGTAGTTATTGCTAAGCTCTTACTTTCTCTAATTTATAAATTTAATTTTACCATAGATATAAAAGCATATGATATAATAGGGTTCAGAACTATCTATGGTTTTGGCATACAATATAACAGGGTTCAGAACTATCCATGGTTTCAGGCATCAACTGAGAGTCTTGGAATGAAACCTTCTCAGATAAGGGAGAACTACTTTACATGACACAAAGAATTCTACGTAAAAGTCAGGGGCCTCAATTGTAGAACAACTTTTGCTATGATGTTGAGCAAACCTCTTCACCGTTCTTAAACTTTCACTTGTATATAAAATGAGAGCTTTGGACTAACTCTTTTGAGTTCCCTTCCAATACTCATACATTATAAATCTACAAAATCTCGAAATGTTGAAGAAATGTGTTTTCAATTCAAGATTAGTGCTTAAAATTCAACAAATTTCCAGGATTCAAAATGTATACAGTGTGCTCTCATTTTTAAAGCATATTTACATATGAAAAATTCTAGAAGTTGCAAAAACCAAAATGTTGATGTATGTGTATGTGTGTGTATGTGTTACTGGGGATTGAGGCCAGAGGCATTCTACCTCTGAGGTACATTCCCAGCACTACTTTATTTTTTATTTTGAAACAAGATTTCAGTGTGCTGGCCTCAAACTGCAATACTCCTGTCTCAGCCTCCTAAGTACTGGGATTATAGGCATGTGCCACCATTCCTGGCAGACTTAGCAATGAGTTTTATAAATTTTATTGCTGATTACGCAAGACCCATGTGGCCCATTGACCACAGGACCCAAAGTAGAAAGAGCAGGCTGCTGACACATTTGATCCCATCTAGAAACCTAGGAGCTCTTGTTAAGCACTGTGATTGTAAAATACCAAGAAGTTTTCTTTTAAACAGTCCTTTGCCCCATAGTAAAAACTCTACAGTGCTATCAGTAAGGATATATTGGATCCTAAACTAGAGGAACAGCCAGGCATGGTGTCACACACCTGTAATCCCAGTACTGGGAGGCTGAAACAGTTGGATCACAGGTTTGAAGCCTGCCTCAGCAGCTTAGCCAGACCTTATTTTTTTAAAAAAGAAAGAGCCGGGCATCGTGGTGCACGCTTGTAAATCCCAGTACTTAGGAGGCTGACACAGGAGGATCCAGGTGTGAAGCCAGCCTCAGCTTCTTAGTGAGGCCCTCCACAACTTAGTGAGACTCTGTTTCAAAATATAGAATAAAAATAAGACTGGGGGTGTAGCTCAGACGTAGAATGCCCCTGGGTGCCATTTCCAGCGCTACAAAAATAAATAAACAAATAAAATAAAAAGAAGGAAAGGAAGGAAGGAAGGAAGGAAGGAAGGAAGGAAGGAAGGAAGGAAGGAAGGAAGGAAGGAAGAAAAATAGGGCTGGGGAATATAGTTTGGAGGTAGAATGCCCTGAGTTCCATCCCCAGGACCCTCCAAAAAAACAGAGTAACATCTCTGATGAGGCTATTATACTATCGCAATCCTTTCTTCAGGCTCCAGAGTGAAGCCCTCTTCTTAGTCACTTGTGTACTCACCACTGTTTATTGGTCCCTGTTTAGCCTTTTTTGAGGTGCACTTTTATTTTCTTAGAATTTTCTTTGTCCAAGGACCTATTTTTTGGAAACTGGAAATTTCTTCTAACATTTGTAATGGCATTTCAGCCAAATATTCTTCTTCTTCATCATAGCTTTGTTCTTCTCGTTTCAGATAATTTTTCATAAGTAATAGCACACCCTAATGAGCATGATGTACTTTCATGAACACATCAAAGTCAATCACTAAACTGAACTTGAGAAGGAGGGAGGAGGAGGGAGTGGGGTGGTAATTGGGGAAGGGTTAAATGAGAAATGTGTGCATGTATACCTTTACCTTTACTAGCTTGTACCTAACAAAGACGTATGATTACAATGCACCAATTAAAAATAAATAAATAAATTTTTAAAAAATTACATTGCAATATATATATGTATACATATATATTGTAAAAGGGAGATTTGGCTTACATTAAAAAAAAGCAATAGCACACCTAAATCATTCATATAGTCCACATAAATTTCACATGATTGGCATTTTAGAGATTATTTTTACTGTTATTATTCATATTATAATTATTTTCCCCAATCTGATAATGTTTAATTTTCTGTATTTCTCATTATCCTTATTATTATTATTATTGATATGACTATTAGTACTGTATAACTAATCAATATTTAAAATCAGACATGTTTACATGCAATGTACTTATTGCAAAAAAGAGTACATGTTAATGTATGTGATACTGAGGATGACCTAATCAATTTTATTAGGGAATTATCTTTGCATTTTTTAATAATCTAGGATGTAGTATGTCATTTCTATAGGAGTTTATTCATTTTGAAAAATTCAAGGTAATATACTAGAAATAGCACTGATTTATTATTCTGTGGAACTGGGTTTTAACCACTCTTCCATCAGGGTCTTTTCTCCAGTTCCACAGTGGTATTATGTTATTTTGTACTTGGCACATTCATTATATATAGTGTAAGCCTGTGTCATGATAGTCTCTAACCAGTAGACATAATCTCTATTTTTATCTATAGCTTTTAAGGTATATTAGGTTAAAATGATCCTTCATATGTCTTATCACTAACTTTTGAATTTATCTTAACCAAAATTTTTAAATCTTATAAATGCAAATCTCTTTCTGCAGACACAAAACCAAACTATAAATGTTATCTCTGCCCTCAGGGAAATTTCAATCTAGCTAGGGAAAAATTACAATAATCTAATTATGATTAGTAGCTGAACTTAATCCACCCCACCTCCTACTGTACAACCACAAAGAACATTTGAATATAAAGATGACCTGGCTGCAGCAGCCCAGACCCCAAGAGTCACCAGTATTGACTCACCCTGGTGAGTAGCTCTCTCTTCTCTCACCATTTAGCCCTGCATAGGGCATGTACCATGAAGTGTCCTAAGTGCTTCCCTTTCAATAACATTGTTGATACATTCTACAAATAAGAAAAGGTAGTACTCGGAGAAATTAAGTTCTTTGTCCAACTACTATGACTGGATCCTTTTGGGTTCTATGTGCACCCCCCCCAACCTTTTCAAGGATATATGGTCACTTTTCTCTATATATCAATAACAACAGAATCATTACACCTTAAGTAACTCCTCCCAACAACCTCTTAGATCTATCCACAGAAGTAACAGGAGCTAGCTGGGTGTGGTGGCTCATGCTTATAATCCCAGTACTTGGGAGGCTGAGACAGGAGAATGGTAACTTCGAGGACAGTCTCAGCAAGTTATGAGACTCTCATCAACCTAGAGAGACCCTGTTTCCAAATAAAAATAAAATAGTCTGGAGGTAGAATGCCCCTGGAGTCCATCTCCAATACCAACTCACACACACTCACACTCACTCACACACACACACACACACACACACACACACACACGTGAAGCAATAGAAGCTGATCAGTGTAAAGTATATACACACTATTGTCTACCCCCCCCCATACTGGAGATTGAACCCAGGGGCATTCTACCTCTGAGCACTACCCCCAGCCCTATTTTTATTCTTTATTTTGAAACACAGTCTCACTAAGTTGCGAAGGGCCTCACTAAGTAGCTGAGGCTGGTTGCGAACCTGCAATCCTCTGTCTCAGCCTCCCAAGTACAGGGATTACAAGTGTGGGTCACCACACCCAGCTCACTATTGTTTTTTCTACATTCATAGTCAAGGCATTTCTAAAACAAATGAGAATTGAAAGGAATTGAAACCAAGTAATATTGACTTCCTACAATGTTGCATAGTGAAGGACTCTGAAGACATATTTGAGATCAGTAGAAAAAAAGTGCCATAATTTAGTAGCGAAATTTGCCGTGAACATAGAAAGTGAAAGCAGTCGTACACAACTCACTCATTTTTACATCCCTAATCTGTAGAGTAACTATAATATAATATTTCTGATTTACAGTCACTTCATTTACCACTACAATCCATACTATCTACCCTGGTTCTTTGCTTTCCCTCCCTTCTCACACTAGATACTAATTTAACTATTTTTGTTTATAATGACTACTTCAAATGATTCTTTTTATAACCACCTTTTTATGGGAAAAGTTCCTTAGCCCATTTAATTTATTATTTTTATAGAAGGATTGGAGCTTGTGATGTTGAATAGTTAGATATCATATGGATGTAAGTGATCTAAGTTGACATACAGGAATGAAAAGTAATTCATAGTCACAAGGAATTGAGTTATGGTTACCATAGTAACTCTAACAATGAATGTTGGCTTTCTAAGGTAGAAAACTCACCCATAATAGTGCAGAAACATGGTTTTTTCATGCTTAATAAACCAGAAATATTATATATCATAATTATGTTCAATAAATTACTCCTGTGGAGTAAAGAAACCTCTGAGATGGTAAATCAGCAATTTTTAAGGGTTGAATAGCTTCTTCAAAATGTCCTGTGGGCAGAAAAATAATATACTTCCACTGCAACTCATCTATTGATATCTATATAATAAGAGAAGTAAAAATAAACATTTGGACATATAATAGTTTTGAAAATAAAGACAAATTTCTA
>PVLC010042923.1:0-12747 GCA_004027655.1 Graphiurus murinus | reverse complement strand
AAGGAGAGAGAGAGAGACAGAGAGAGAGAGAGAGAGAGAGAGAGAGAGAGAGAGAGAGAGAGAGAGAGAGAGAGAGAGAGACTACAGAACAAAGCCTCTCCGTTTTTCGCCACTTGCTCTGTGAATTAAAACACGCGCTGCCATCTCTTCCATTTTCTAGTTCTTCAATGTGCTTTCTCTCTGGGTGTCAGTGTTCTGAAATAAAACTCCCGGCCACACCTGGCCTCTTCCAAGCATCCTGCCTGCACTCTCTCCTGTGCCCCAAGCGCGCCCCAGGCCTGCTCGGAAGAGACGTCTGTGCTGCAGTCCCACAGGGAGCTCCAGAGTGCAGATCAGAGCCCCCCCCCCCCCTCCAGCTCACTGGGAGAAACCCGTGGACAGTCTTTGGCCTGGAGAATGGTCCTCAACACGGTGGGCGACAGGGAGTGCTTCCTGGAACCCTGCCCTCCTCTCTCTGTTCAAATGCTCCCCCACGCCCACGCGTGGCCAGGGACCCTCCTCACCGGAGACGTCTTCTCAGTCTACTCTGACCTCCGTCGACTCCCTCCGTTTTTGCACTTTTAACCTCGACAGCAGTGGCATATGGTGATGGGGGGTGGGTACAGTGTGTGGGGGGGCCGTGTTTTATCAGGGATATTCTGTAGAGTGGGAACAGCCGTCTCGCCTTTAGTCAGCCTGTGTTTTGAGTCCTCCGCACCCGCGGCACCCCATCTTTGCTGGCAGTAGGATGGGTGGACGCTCGGCGCACCCCACCCCTTGCACCCCTCGGCGAAGCCTGCTTAACAAAGACTCTCGGCCTTGTCACATGGTTTCTGCCGTTGTTTCCTAAACCTTTGCCCTCTCCCCTGGTCGAGGGGTACACCGTCAATGGCCGGGATGCGTCTCATTGCTCGTACCCTCTCCTCCTGGCCTGGCACCAGCCTGGGTACACAGGGCCTCTTTCACACATCATTGTACGATTTCATGACTGAATGACTGGAGCAGGCCTCCAGTTCCCAGCCAGTCTACAGCTGTGCGTTGTCATTTTAGTCTTTTTTTTTCTTGAAATCTTCTCTCCAGCCCAGCTTCGGGGGCGAGGGGATTGGAGCGAGCGCATATACCTGCGTGCAGGAAGAAAAAGCGCCATGAGCCACGCGCCTGGGCCACCTGCCCGCCGGCCACCTCTGACTGCGTGACAAGCGGAGGTGGGGAGTCATCTGGCGGGCTGGCTCTGCACCTGCCCGGAGTCCCCCAGCTCCATCAGGGGCAGGAGTCTGACTCCCACTCCTCTCATCCCTCCCCTGTCTCGCCCCCAATTTCCTTTGCTAATGACTGAGATGGGATTTGAGAGGCCCGCGCCCCCTTTCCTGACCTCAGCAGTCCGTCTGATTTCCTTTGGCTTCTGCTTGGGCTGAGCTCTTGACCTGGTATAATTATCTTCCCAAGGTGCTGGCCGTCCCCATGCACACCAGCTAATCATCTGCAGAGCACGCGCAGAGCGGTCCGTCCGCGGCGGATGGGTCAGGCGCGCGCAGGCCCTGTCTGTTAGTCGTCGGGTACCAGGGTTCTGGCTGGCTGGCTCTGAATGGCACCCGTGGGTCTTCAGAATGAGGACCCCTTTCTTGCTAGGGCTGGCTGTCCAAGAGTGACACCCACTAGTCAGGAGCAAGCTCCTCCTGGATTTGGGGGCTGGTCAGCTCTCTGGGAATGAGGCCATCGTGGGAAGTAATTTCATTCTATTACTTATTCAGTTCATTTCCTCATGTGTTCAACATCTTTTGGGCCTTATTATGAGCTAGGCATTTTGCCACGTGCTATGAGCCTAACTCGAAAGTGAATTAGACACAGCCTATGTCCTGGGGAACTGTGGTCTAGCCTGTGCCTTGGAGAATCATGGTCTAGCCTGCGCCTGGGGGAACTGTGGTCTAGCCTGTGTCCTGGAGAATCATGGTCTAGCCTGTTCCCTGGGGAACTGTGGTCTAGCCTGTGCCCTGAGGAACCGTGGTCTAGCCTGGGTCCTGGGGAACTGTGGTCCAAGACTGGAGGCTGGTGGTGCATGCTTGTTATCCCAGTACTTGAGAGGCTGAGACAGGAGGATCACAGGTTTGGGCCAGACTCAGCAAAACTTAGGCCCTCTGCAACTTAGTGAGACCCTGTTTCAAAATAAAAGAATACATAGGGCTGGGGTAGTAGCTTGGAGGTAGAATGCCCCTGGGTTCCATCCCTAGTAACACACACACACACACACACACACACACAAGTGCTGGAGATGTAGCTTGGTTGCAGAATGTCTGGGATTGATCTCCAGTACTGACAGAGAGAGAGAGACAGATAGATAGATAGATAGATAGATAGATAGATAGATAGATAGATAGAGAGACCCAGAGATGAACCGGAGCTGGGGAGGGGCAGAGCAGGCTGTGGGTGGTCCCTTCAATGGCTGCTGGCTCACCACAACAGCCAGGAGCCACAGTGACCGTCAGAGCCAGGCCTGCAAGGCGGGCGCGTGTCCTGCCTTCCAGCTGGTCGGCCCGTCCCTCCAGGAAACAGTGGTGGTTCTAAGGACCAGACTCTACTTGGAATGGACAGTCTTTCCCCAAAATAGCCAAGCGGTGCCAGGGAAGGGTGTGGGACTTCCGCCCCTTTAAACACCCTTGTAATTTACACTTAAAAATAGAAGGGAGCTCATGAATAATTCGTGAGTCAGAGCAAGCCCCTTCAAAATACAGTCATGAATAAAATATCCCCCTTCCCCTCCCTAATGGCCTTGGCCTTTGATGATTTATTGATGGCTTCCCTGCCCCAGTGCTAGCAGGCTCCTGGATTAATTCACACACTCGGACCCTGCCGGCCAGTGGGCCTGCCCTTGCGGGCTTGGCGGCTTGCTAACACGCAAATACACCGCCTCAGATTCCCCTGGCACAGAGCATAATTACAGGGGGTGGGAGCCCCTGCCTGGCCTGCTGAGAGGGCGGACCTAGGCCGCCAGAAGCCGTGGTTGGCAGCCAGGTGAGCTTTCAGAGCAGCTGCAAGCGGGTCTCCCATCTGATTGCTAGTTAAAAAGCCAGGAGTGGCAAGCAGACGTCAAGGAGCAATTAATAAGACTCCCCAAGCCGGGGCAGAGCAGTGCCCGGGGGTACGGCTTCCGTGTAAACAGGGGCTCTGCGTGAAGCAAGGCAGCGGCCCAAGGAGGGCCACCACAGGGTCCCTAATCAAGGAGGCCACCCAGAGACTGCCGCCCGGTAGCTGCCAAGACCTCATTTATAGACAGAGCCCAGAGGCTGCCGGGAGTGTATCGATGTCTGCACAGGTGTAAGAAAAGTGTGTGTGTGTGTGTGTGTGTGTGTGTGTGTGTGTGTGAGAGAGAGAGAGAGCGAGAGAGCGAGAGAGAGAGAGAGAGAGAGAGAGAGAGAGAGAGAGAGAGAGAGATTTCATGCCTCTCTTTATCAAGGACAAATTGAAAAATAAACCTTATAGATGCAGTGATGGTGCATGCTTGTAATCCCAGTACTTGGGAGGCTGAGACAGGAGGATCGTAGGTTTGCAGCCAGCCTCAGCAACTTAGGTCCTCTGCAACTTAGTGAGACCCTGCCTTTTTTTTAGAAAGAAAAAAAGAACAAAAGAATAACATAGGGCTGGGAGGTAGAATGTGCCCCCTTCCCGACCAGGTTCCATCCCTACTACCAAAAATAAATAAATAAATTAAAAAATAAGCCTTATAAGAAGAAAGATTCCCAGCCAGGCGTGGTGGCACACGCTTGTAATCCTAGTACTCAGGAGGCTGAGACCTGAGGATTCGGGTTCGCTACTTAGTGAGGCCCTCAGCTACTTAGTGTGGCCCTCTGCAACTTAGTGAGACCTGGTTTCAAAGTAAAGAATAAAAATAGGACTGGGGGTGTAGCTCAGAGGTAGAATGCTTCTGAGTTCAATCCCCAGTACCACACACACACAAAAAGATTCCCATGGATAGAAAAGGGACGTTGAGAGTCAGCCTGCAATGCTCTGGTGATGTCCTGAGGATGAGGGAGGATTGTTCTGGAAGGTGTGTGGTGTGTGTGTGTGTGTGTGTGTGTGTGTGTGTGTGTGTGTGTGTGTGAGGGGCAATGGAGGCACATGGGCTCTTCCACACAATTCCCCTTTTGGCGTCTGGGTTGTGTCAGCCCGCCTGGGCTCTTTGCTCACGCAGAGGAAGGCGAGGGTGGGGTTTGGTAGGAGAGCCTGGCCTGAGCCGGGGCCGTCAGGAGCTGAGCGGTTTCGTGCTCTCTGCTTACATAAAGGTCCCTTGCAGAGCTCTCCCGAGGTGGTGTTGGCGCTGATATAACCAAGTCTTGAGGGCTGTGACCCCAGTGTTACCCGGTAGGCGGGTCCCTGGGGTGTGCGGCCTGGGGTTCTGAAGGGCTCCCCCTCGCTGCTCGCTCGCTCGTGCTCAGCCTCCATGATGTGAGGACCACAGCCCTCTTCTCTCTGCCTCTGGCCGCCATGCCCTGAGATCACAGTCCCGGCCTCACAGCGGCTCAGCCTGAAATCCTAAGAGCATCAATCTTCTTTCCTCTAAGTTCTGTGGTCAGGACTTTAGATTATGACTGTGAGGAGGCTCAACGGAACAGTCCTCTTCTCTTCTTTAGAAACTGCTCTGCTCATTTCCTGCCCCTGTCTTAGAGCCTCTGGAAGCCCAGTGCCTCCAAGCTGCCCAGGACCCCACAACTTGCTTTTTTTTTGTGGTGGTACTGGGGGTTGAACCCAGGGACATTCTACCTCTGAGCTATACCCCTAGTCCTATTTTTTATTCTTTACTTTGCAACAGGGTCTCACTAAGTTGTGGAGGGCCTCACTAAGTAGCTGAGGCTGGCTACGGACCTGGATCTTCCTGTCTCAGCCTCCCAAGTACTGGAATTACAAGCATGCACCACTACGCCTGGCTCAGGACCCCACAGCTCTCCTTCTCTGTCCCCTCGCCTCCCCTGCCAGGGCTCATCCAGAAAGCAGGTGGGAGGAAGGAGCTGCTGATGGAGCGAGTTCTGTTCTTCCCGAGGTGGGATGCTGGGCCCTGGCTGCTGACGACAGCCGCTATGGCCGGCCTGCCCTGACCGACACACGCTGGCCAGTCAGCAAACGGAGCAGGCACGGATCAGGAGAGGCGCAAGGAGCCCAAAGGAGAGGACACCAACAGGCTGCGAGGCCCAGGGACAGAATGGAGCCATGGAGGAGCAGAAAGGAACTGCAAGTCTCTGGAACAAGCGGTCCCTGCGGATGCCGGTCCCTGAGCCATGTCCCGTCCTAATTGTTGTTCTCACTCCAGTGTCCTTATCGTGAGTTTCTCCGGCTTCCAGGCTTCCTGAGCAAATCCCTGTTGTAACTGCGGGTGGTGTGTGCAGACGAGGGCTCAGGCCCAGGGCCCTGCCCTCTGCTTTCAACCCGGTCATCCTGGCCGGGCGTCCTCTGCCACTTGTTCAACCCTCACTGTGGGGCTGCCGTGGGGCGTCGGGCACTATCCAGACGCTTGGATACTCAGTGAGTAAAACACACTAAGACTCCCTGGAACGCTCATCGGATGGGAAAGGGGTGGAGACGCAGGATTAGGAACATGGCTGGCAAGTTATCTGTAGTTAGAGGTGCTGGGCGTGGTGGCGCAGGCCTGTTATCCTAGCACTTGGGAGGCAGAGGCAGGGGAGAATCCCGGGTTCAAGGCCAGCCTCAGCAACTTAGTGAGACCCTGTTTTGAAATTAAAAATAAAAACAATAGGGCTGGGGGTACCGTTCAGAATGCTATAGAATGTCCCTGGATTCAACCCCTGGTACCACACACACACACACACACAAGGAGCAGATATAGTGTTGGCAAGAGTGGTGGTCAGGGCTCTCAGGGAGAGACAACATGTGTCAAAGGCTGGGGGATGAAGGGTGAACTCCGGTGAGACGTGGGGGTGTCAGAGCAGGACAACTGGGCAGTGGGGCTACGGCTGTACGGTGTCCCTCTTATGCAGGGACACGCCCTCAAACCTCAAATAGGTGTCCAAGACTACGTACGGCTAGCACCTGACCCTACAGCACTGCCTTTTCTTTTCTTTTTTTTTTTTTTTTTGCGGTACTGGGGATTGAACTCCAGGGCATTCTACCTCCGAGCTATATACCCCTAGCCCTATTTTTTATTCTTTATTTTGAAACCGAGTTTCACTAAGTTGCGGGGTGCCTCACTAGGTAGCTGAGGCTGACCGCGAACCCGGATCCTCCAGACTCAGCCTCCGGAATGCTGGGATTACAAGCGTGCGCCACCACGCCCGGCTCAGCACTGCCTTTCCCTATATACGCTGACTCCTGGGAGGCACGGAGGCTGCTCAGAGGCTCAGGACCAGGACCGCGGCCCTGTGCGTCCTCAACACGTTAGCGTAAGTATACACAGGCTTTGAGAGAATGCCCTGGGAGGGGGCTTGCTTTGGATCCCTTTGAATCAGATAATTAGTTTAGGGACAGACAATACATACTGTTTTAATTTTTCCAACTCGAGTGAGGATTGCTTTGGGAGTTGTGTGCCGCGTGTTGCAAAAATAACTCCTTTTAATTATATTTATTTACTTAATGAACCACACAGAGCAGGTTAAGTGGAGTTGGAGGCAGCCCGCGGAGCGGCCCCAGGCTCGTGTTGGGACTGTGCCCTGTGATCTATGATCTACTTTAACATCCAGTGTTATCGTGGGTTTGCAGGGAACCTTTCAGGGTTTTGTGCATCTGCTAAGGGGCGATGCTGCGTCTCAATTTTAGATCTTCTGGCTTCCCGTCTTGTGCTCTTTACAAGTGCATTGGAGAAAACGAAACCATCCAAAGGAGTCGAAAGAGTGAGGTCCTCACTTGGACACTCAGCACCTGTGCGGCCTTGGAGAGCCGTGTGAGTTTTCTCAGCCTCAGAACACGGAGTCACCGTGGGTTGCTGTGAAGGTGGTGTAGGAGCAGGCTACACCTGAGCAGGGGGGTCCGCTGGGACGGACCAGAAGTTTCCCTGCAGAGCCTCACTCGCCTTGATCCCTTCCTCGTGGGAAGGAGGCTGAGGAACAACTTGGGGCCACCAAGAGGGAGATAAGGCCAGGCCTCTTTCTATACCTGGAACCAGACGGCTCCAGACCTGGCCCCAGTGCGGCCCTCTGCCCTCGGCCACCTTCCCGTCATGCAGGGCAGGGCCCACTGCAGGTGCCTCCTCTGCCTTCAGAGCCTTCCTACCTGACACCTCACCTCTCCAAGCCGACCTCCTATGTCCACCGTTTACACTGTCCGTTGGAATGCTTTCCAAGCAGACAAGCACGGACTGAGGTTGTGCGAAACGATTTTAAGATCTCCCACTCGCAACAGTGGGAGGCAAGAAACCTGATTCTGCTTCGGAATCTATAAAATGTAGATCTAAAGGCTTCAAGTAAATCGGGATGTCCGTGAATCCTGAGCTGAAGGGAGTGGCTGGGGAGGCCTCAACTATTATTAATTGTTGTTATTGGATGTGGTTGACAGCTGCTTCCTTGTATAACCCAGACAGAAAACCACTGGGATGCGACTCCCCTGCCCCTCGGTTCCCTCACCTGTTCTTTCTCCTCCCCGGGAACATGTCCCCGCCCAGCACACGATTTCCTTGTTTAGTGTGTCCATTGCGTAGCTCTCCTCCTGCTAGGATGGAGGTCCAGGAGGGATGGACTTGCGTCTGTCTACATGGCAGTCGCTTTATAAGCACATCCGGAGAGGAGAAGTCCCCTGTTCTGAGATCACTGCAGTGGTCTCCTTTAGTTAAGCAAACGGAGGGTCCCTGGGAGCAGGTGGAGGCTTGTGGGGTGTGGAAGAAGTGAACGGGCTTGCAATGGGAGCCTGGGGACTCCTTGGAGGGCAGGAGGGAGCTTAACCATGCTTTCCCGTCTGAGGTTGGACTGCCCACGGGGCACCCAGGGGAGCCCTGGAAAAGGGGGCTGTCCGCGCCCAGGAAGACGTGGGCCTGGGCCGTTCCTTGGCCTCGTGGAATGAAGTCCCAGCCCGCAGGGCGTGGTCGTGCTCTGAGAACAGTGACTGGGCTTAGTGACGGTGCCCACCATTGTAAGGAGGCCACAGCCCGTGTCCTGGGCCTCCCACGGGCTGTGGGCCCGGAGGGTACCATCAGGTTCCACTGACCCTGTGCTTTCTGCTTGCTGTGCCCACCGGCTCTGGAGGGACTTCAGAACCTGAGGAGGAGGGCCTTGGGAAACGTCAAGGGGCTGCGGTGCTTTCTGTTAACAGAATGTAACAGGATTCAAGTAATTCATTTGAAAAAAAAAATAAAAAAGAAATGTGACCATATTTGTCATTGAGCCCCAAAGCCATCTTCTTAAAAATATATGACACTTGGTTTTTTAAAAAATCAGACACATCCTTTTTCCTTTCTCCAAATCATTACGGAGTTTAACATGGAACTTGACAGCTTTTCTTTAAGTGAGAAAGAGATACTGCTGATATTTTCGGTTTCCCTCAAGCGTGGCCACCTTCCCCTGACCCTCACCCATGCACGGAGCCCTGTATGAGCTCCCGACACCGGATAATTCCTGGTCCACTGCTGGCTTCTTCTCCTCCTCCTTTTCTGTGGTACTGGGGATTGAACCCAGAGGCATTCTACCTTTGAGCTACAGCCCCAGCCCAATTTTATTTCTTATTTGGAAACAGGATCTCTCTAGGTTGATGAGAGTCTCACTACTTGTTGAGGCTGTCCTCAAACCTGCCATCCTCCTTTCTCAGCCTCCCAAGCACTAGGATTACAGGCGTGTGCCACCATACCTGGCTTTTTCCTTTTCTACCTCTCCTCTCCTTTTCCTCCTGCTCTTCTTCCCTCCCTTCCTTCTTTCCTTTGTTCCTTCATTCTGTTCCTTTGTTCCTTCATTCCTTCTTTCTGGCTGAACCCAGGAGCGTTCTACCTCCAAGCCGCACCCTCATCCATATTTTATTTTATTTTAATTTTGAGCCAGGGTCTCCCTAAGTTGCTGAGGCTGACCTGGAACCTGTGATCCTCTTGTCTCAGCCTCCCGAATACTGGGAGTACAGGTATGTGTCTCCACCACACCTGGCTGCTTATTTCTTAAAGCGATGAACCAGGAAAGAGAGTGCTGTGTCTCTCCCTAAGCGCACCCCCGAGCGTGCTTTCTGGGGAGATGCAGGAAGCTCTGTAAATGGCGTCAGTGGAGCCCCTTCCTCTGCCTCTCCTCAGGAGTGGGCGTGTGCTGCTCACTGACTTTGGGGGAGTGCAGGGTATCTTAGGTTATAAGTACATGACTTTAAGACGTACCTCCTCACTCACCACAGGACATGCATGGCAGAGATTCTTAAATATTATTTTGTACTACTAATCATTTTTTTTTTTTTTTATCTCTGAATATGGTTCTCTTCTTTGCTCTTTCTTTACAATTTTTTGTTTTTGTTGTTTTTATTTTTGGTACTAGGGATTGAACCCAGGGGCGTTTTACCTCCAGGCTACCCCCAACCAGTCATTTATATTTTTTATTTTGAAACAAGGTCTTGCTAAGTTGCTGAGGGTCTCGCTAAGTGGTTGAGGCTGCCCTTGAACCTGTAATCCCGCTGTTTTAGCCTCCCAAGTACTAGGATTGCAGGTGCATGCCACCATGCCTGGCTGCTCACTCTTTTTTGTGTCTGAGAGGAGAGAGAAAATATGAATTAGTGACTGTCACCTCCTTTAAAACGGCTGACCCCACAGAAGGGTCATATCCCCTGAGGAAAGTAACCCCGGCAGATTTGAACAGAAGGCCCTGTGGTGAGAGCAGCTGCTGCGGGCGGACGCCAAGCACTTCGCAGCCAGGCTGTGCTACCCAAAGTGGCAGGGTAGGCAGGTGCCCGCGAGGGGGGGCAGGCAGGGCTGGGACCTCTAGTTCTTTCCCCTGTTCGGAGTTCACTCCTTTCCAACCCTGCCCTTCCGCTCTGGCCTCACTGAGGTCTGACCATTTAAAAATGCAGCCGAGAGGTGGGGGGGGGTGGCACACACTTGTAATCCCAGTACTTGGGAGGCTGAGACAGGAGGAGCACAGGTTTGAGGACAACCTCAGCATCAACCTAGTGAGACCCTGTTTCCAAATAAGAAATAAAATCGGGCTGAGGGTGTAGCTCAAAGGTATAATGCCTCTGGGTTCAATCCTCAGTGCCATAAAAAAAGTAAGTAAAAATAAAAATGCAGCTGAGAGAGAGAGGAGAGAAGAGAGAAGAGAAAGGAGAGAGAGGGAGAGAGAGAAGAGAAAGCAATATCCTAGAAGGCCAGCTGCCTTCAGGAACTCTGACCTTCAAAACAAGGGGGTTTGGGTGGGATCCTAAGCAGCCGACATCAGGCTATAAGAACCTCACTTAGCAAAAGCTGAGCAGAAACCGGCTCCAGGAGGGAGTACCCATGGGGACCGGATGGAAGGGCAGGGTTCACCCTCTGCACTTCTAGAACCTTCTCCTTTGAGTTTGGACTAGGATAGCGCTTTGGTTGGTCTCCTGTTTGTGTCTTTCCCCCAAATCCTCTGTTGAAACCCCAAGGCAGTGGCATTGGGAGGTGAGGCTTTTGAGAGGCGTTTTGATGGGAAGTGGGGTTTAGTGTCCTTATAAGAGGCCCGAGGGGGGCCATGCACCCTTCTACTGCGTGAGGACGCAGAAGGCCGTTCTCCAGCCAGCGGGCCAAGCCGGCCTTTGCCAGACTTGGACGTCCCAGCCTTCACCGCCGGGAGGAAGAAGCTTATGTGGCTTATGAACTCCTGGATTGGGGTATTTTGTCATAGCAGCCCCATGGTCTAAGATCACAGTGCGTCACCGGGGAGAAGGGCAAGGGCCCTTCCTCTTCCTTGCTCACGAGTGTCTATGCTTCCTTTTCATTGTAAAATTGCCTTCTGGACCAAGTCTGGCTGCAGCAGTCTGCCTGCATCGCCAGAGTTTTCCCAGCTGGGCAAGACTCGAGGTCTGCCCTCTCTCTGTTCTGGGGATCCTGCGCGCCCAGGGCCTCCCCCAGGTTTTATGAACGTTAGACACTAAATCTTTAAGGACACATTCAAGAGAAAATACACTTTGTCAGTGTTGTTGAATACATACTGTATTTAACTTTTTTTTTTTTTTTAATCCCAGAGAAGTGAAACGCGACATCTACTTGAGTTCCTGTAACAGCCAAAGACCGATTTCCTCGGGAAAGTCATTGTAAGGCACTCTGCAGAGCCGGCGTCCGTCTCTCCCTTGGTGGGCGCTCCTCCAAACTGTCGCAGAACACCCGGGTCCTCCTTCTTCACGGCGACACACACATGCGCATGCTCCTAGTCTGCTCTTGCGTCCTCGATGATGACACTGAAAACAGTCCAACTCCAAGGGGGACACGGGGAGGGGAGGAGAGAGCCGGGAGGACGCACATGGAGGTCCACCAGTACCGCAGTAGTAGGAGAGCGGGGGATAGGATGGAAACGGACAGGGTGGGGAGCAGTCCGCTGGTGGCCTGTGAAAAGTAGGCTCCGTTTCCCAATGAGGCTTAAATTAATTTAGCTGGTTCCTTTTTATTTTTTTGAAAAGATGAAGCCGAGGTAAGGGGAGGCATCTTAAAATGATGGAAGGCGGCAAGTGTGCTTCTTGTGCTAATTCACTTATGAAGGGCTGGTTGTAGGGACAGGTGTGCCTCAGGGCTCTGAGATGCCCTCTGATTACAAAAAAAGACCGTCTCCCTTACAGCCCTGTCCTGCGTCTGAAATTCCCACCATTTGAGCCACTCCTTCGGATTAAGGCATTTTCTGTAGCCCGGGTTTAAATGTAAGTGTCACTGGGAAGCATAGCCCTCAACCCTTTAGCACCCGCCGCAGGGCTGTCACCTGTCAGAGAGCAGGACCCTGAGAGGTGGGACTTGGGCAGGGACATCTTGACACGGGGGAAGAAGGTTTGGTGGTGGTAGGCAGGAGGACAAGAGCTGGGCGGCGGAGGGGTGTTGGGAGAATACCTGTCCTGGGAAACATCAGAGATGGGGGCATGTGAGATGGCAAAATGACCTCTTTCCACATCACAGGCTGTGTGTGTGTGCACGTGTGTGCGTGTGCGTGCGTGTGCGTGCGTGTGTGTGGGGTGTGTGTGTAGGATAGGTCGTCTACATCACGATACTCTGTGTATGTCTACTCTGGACGTCTCTTGAACACAGCTCCCATGGGTGAGAGGCAGGACCCCTCGGCTGTTTGCGTATAAAACGTCACTAACCATGAAGTTGAAATCCGGCCTCTCCATAGATCCAGGCGCTGATAAGCACAGTGTATGCACACGTGCATGCACACACACACGTGTTATTACTCACACTCGGAAGTCAAGATCCCCTGTTGTGGGAAGGGTGAGGCATCTTCTCAGCCATCGGGATTTGGGTGCGCGGTGGCTGCTGCCAGGCTGTTGGGTGAAGTGGCTTGGGGGCCATGCGGCCCTGCCTCTTACCAGGACAGCTCCGTCAATCCAGGAGGCACTGCAGAAATGGCCAAGCCCAGGATGAGAGAGACGGATGCGGGCCTACTGTTAGGACTGGGGTTTGGAAACAGGAACGTCACCAGTGTGCCCTTAAACTTGGGGCGGTGCCGGTGGAGAGGGTGTGGGCAGGGGATGGAGAGGTTTCTGCTCCTAGACCAGCTGGGAATCTTGTGGGAGCAGCCGCAGGTGGGGTGCAGGCTCCAGCCTCGGGGGTGACTTCTCAGGGACTTTGCTCAGGTGGAGCTGGAGGGGAAGGGTTATGAGCAGGAGGGAAGAGGACCGCAGAGGATCTCGGGAACCAAGGGGGACGGG